>JASSUY010023737.1:0-23043 GCA_032466535.1 Forpus xanthops | reverse complement strand
AGGGATGCTGGGGAGGGACTCTTCATGAGGGACTGTAGTGAGAAGACAAGGGGTAACAGGTTCAAACTTAAACAGGAGAAGTTTAGATTGGATATGAAGAAGAAATTCTCTACTGTAAGGGTGGTGAGGCACCGGAATGTGTGCCTAGGGATGTTGTTACTGCCCCACTGCAGTGTTCAAGGCCGGATTGAACAGAGCCTTGGGTGGCATGGTTTAGTGTGAGGTGTCCCTGCCCACGGCAGGGGGATTGGAACTAGATGATCTTGAGGTCCTTTCCAATCCTAACTAGGCTATGATTCTATTATTAAATACAATTTTGAAGTGTGGCACAAATACTAAAGAAAAACAGCTTGTATTTGCATGGCTGAAGAGGAAGGGGTTTTCACAAGTTAAAGAAAAATCCAGTCAGAAATCAGGCTAAAAAAAAAAGGAGGAAAAAACAAAACAAAACATAACAAACAAACAAAAAAAAAAAAACCAGAGTGGTTTTCAGAAGAGTTTGAGCAGGATCTGGTTCAGATCAGGTCCTAACAACTTCACTAACCAGCAAACAAAAGTAGCCCTTTCAGCTAGAAAGCACACGAAAATAAACTGCACTGCCTCCTACAAAAACATTTTGTACACTTTTCACTGGGAAAACCAACACCATATCTATAGGCAGTTTATTCTTGCATGAATATAAAAAATTATTTCAAAGCATAATTCGGTGTCTCTCTCTGCCAAAAACACCGCTAGAACCTTTGCTCCTGTGGTACACTAAATGTTACTCTTGAGTTTGCATTTTGAGGAATCTGTTGCTCTTATAAGTACTTTAAATTCTATTATCTTAGAAAAAAACATCAAAATTCTAATTTGCCTTTAGAACAGCAAAGCTTAAAAGTGACTGCTTTTCTTTATACATTTTAAGTACTTTTAAAACACTTCACTGACTAGATTCTTGGTGGACTGCAAGATTAACTGCATGGTAAGGCAAATTAGTGGTGATAGCAGGGCAACTTAATGACAACCAAATCCCAGAAAACTCACAAAAAAAAAAAAAAAAACAGAAACAAACCTTTCTCCTGATAGCCCTCCATGCTTCAAAAGGAAAAGGGAAAATGGAAGACTCAGTCCAGGACCTTTATCATCATGGTAAGATGGTACTTGAGGCAGTATCATTTTACGTATGTCACATTCTTGCATTTGTTTTACACTTTCAGAGAAGAACATTTGCAGAAAGATTCTCACTGTTGACTTTATACTTGTTTTAGCAAAGTGCAAGAGAGAGGGAATGAGAGGCACCACAAGAGAAAGAAAAGGAAATTTAGTGCTAAAGTGTGGTATAAGCACTTGCTAAATGTGCCTTTTGGAGTTACCTGCCTGTGACACTTAACCAGGCCACAGATGCAGAAGTATGAAGATGACAGCCTAATAATTTGTTATCATGATATGATTTTGAACCATGAATCTCAAAAGGTGGCTCAGCAGTATTACCTCTCTCCTAGAGAATCAAACAACTCAATTAATATGGCCAAAGTTCTGGAGAAGTGTGACATCTGGTATTAGAATCCACATCTATTAGTCCCTTCTCATCATTTCTCATATTCAAGTGAATTTAGAGAACAGAGTAGCTGAAATGCTCAGTTTAGAGAGCAGCAATATGACTACAGCAGACATTTCTAAAATTTGGCATGGCAACTGTGCATTTCTATGACATAAAGTAAAATCAGATGAAATTAGCATGACCAGGTGTCATATAGTACCCCAAGAGGTATTTTCTGATTAGTAAGAAAGGTCTAATTTTACCTTTGAAACACTTTCTAAAACATAGCGTTGACTACAGTCTTTCTAAACCCAAATTACAAGACTATTCTAAAACAAGCTACAAAACAATATCTGATTTTCTAAATATGGCCACATAGAACATACTTCAACATCTCTGCAGTCTTTTGCCATCAATCCTTGACCTTCAAGCAGCACATAGCCTAAGCAAATCACCTCAAAAGTTCTATGCATCTCTGTACTGTACTACACAACTTAGGAAGCAGAATAGCATTATCAGACTCATCTTTCCATTAATTCACTTAAGAATACTGACAGAGAGCAGACTCAGACTGTACTTGTGCTGCCTCACAGCAGGACTCAGACCAGCAGTCCTGTGAAAATAAGAAGGTAAATGAGTAAACATAGAGAAAGAATTTAAAAACTTAGTTTAGGGTTTGATGCGTTTGGTTTTGCATGTTTTGTATTTTAGATCCTCGTGTTTGTAAAACTGGCAAAGTTAAAATGCCTCACGAGACGGGCCTTAGATTCTAGAGGAGGTCTCTCTTTTATAGCTCTTCCAAATCCTACCATCTCGATTCTCAGTTCTCATGTGTAGCATGAAATCACTCAAATTTTCTCAGCCTCAACAAACTGAATTTCATCCTGTGATAAGTAACATAAAGCTGAAAGCAGTATAAGTTCAAAAGGGCAAACCAGAAGTACTGCATTTGATTTCAGACATTTATTTGCTTAAAATCTGATATACCCAGCAAAACATTCCATGCATGTATTTTCCCTCATTTTAGTATAAAAAGCATGAAAAAGCAATTATCTTGAGTACTGCACACTCCTGTTAAATATTAAAGAATCCTACTATAAATTACAGCCCTACCATTTTCACTTGACCTCGTCTTCATGCGATCTTATTAACAGAGCAGCTGAGACTTCCACCATGCAGTCAAATATGCAGGTTATCATTGGGTGGTTCAACTACCTCAATATCATCCTGACCCTCTGTGAAGTCCTCTCATCTGCTTTCCATAGCAGAGCAGTGGTGAGCACAGTAAGGAGACTGCATAATCCCCAGTTAACTACAGCGAAACCTGAAGCCTCCGAAGCAGGTATGGCCTGGCATTCTCCTTGAAAAGATAGCTAGGGAATATAAATGAAACTACTCACAATGGAAGGAACTAACAGCTACTGCTGGGAAAAAAAAACTAAGGCTCCCCTTGCCCCATCCTGCCAGTTTTCTCACATGTATTAATACTGACCAACCTGTGTGCTGATGGACTTACCCAACAAGAAAGGGATTTTCTTCCCACAGAAAAATTACACTAAATGAGTCTCAACCTACTAGTTTTATTATGCCCTTAGGGGAAAGGTGAACACAGAACAAAACAGTCAGTGTTCCTTGCTAAAGCCACCAACCTCAAACATGAGGCTAGAGAAGATGCTTTCCAGCCAGACTGTGCTTTGGCATGATGGCCAAAACACATAGCTGCTGCAATGAAGTTAACAGTTCTGTGGGTTTCATATTCCCAACTTCGCACTATGAAATAGACTCTCTATCCAGATTCATATCCATATTAGTAACCATGTGAATAGCTAGTGACAAGAAAGAGGGAGAGAGAATGCTGACCAAGCTGTCAATGCCCCGTTTTGGCGAGTCTTGTACATCACAGGAACGCAAGACCTCCTCACTACTGCCTCCCATCAGGGGAGATCACAGACTGTATGACTGTGAGATGAGAGCTGCCACTGGTCTAATGGTGTGACTTGTAACACTTTTCTTCAGATCATAAGCTCCAGCCAAATGGCATGCACCTAGGTGCTGCCTCTCTGCTCCATAACCTCGCATGACAGATGGAACTGGCCTGAGGATGCCAGATGGCACATGTCAGCTGCACACAGCGCAGGAAAGCAGTGCAGTGCTATAAGACACAGGCCTTGAGGAGCTGCCATTGTCTAACATCTGAACTAACTACACCTCTCACCACAATACTTCATAGCTATATGCATAGCCACAGCAAGCTATTACAGCTACAATGCACCACTAACAGAAGATGCAAAATAGATGTCAGGAGCAGCTGTAAGAAGAATTGCTAGGACAGGGAGATGCCTTAAGATCCCATTCAGACACTAGAAGTGCAAGAAGCTGGTTGAGCTACCTGGGCAGGTAAAAGTGAAAGGAGCAGAACATTGCACACCAAAGCTTTACTAAAAAAAGAGAATTATTGCAAAAGAAGAGAGATGTATTAAAAGCAAAGCTTCAGAGCTAAAAGTCACATTGATTCTCAGATGGAGATATGCACAGTACTGTCACTATTAGAGACATTCACAGCTTTAAACTAGAAAGTAGGACTATACAGGATAGTCAGTTAATCTAGACCTGGAGTAGGATGAGTGAGATCATAGGCAAATACACAGTTCTGATTTCCCTGTATTTCAGAGAGAAACGTTATTCTTCAGACTTCCAAACTCTTCACTTTAAAAATGCCTGACAGCCACAGGCAGGAAAACAAATATGCTCTTATGGAATTTTTAGCACCCAGCATAAGTACAGCTGACCCTGGAAACACAGCAGCTAACTCCAGTACCATTAAGAGGAAAAAGCAATCAAAGAAAAAAGCACCCAGAGGCTTGAAGATACAATATATGTAAAGTACAACTTATGATCTTTATTACTGGGGTTTTGTTCTTTAACATGGAACATATGGTTATTTCTTTAGAAAACAATTTTAACATTAATTACTATTACTCTCTGGTAGACAATCTCATCTAGCTAGTGTGAATGCTGCAAGACATATTCAATATACTTCAGTGTAACAGTAATTCAACTTCAGCCTATGAACTATCTCTACTGCTTTAAGATAGAAAACAGAGAATTTAACTTCCACAGTCTTTGGAGTACAGACAGATGCACAGATGCTATGTTGTGCCTTGAATGACACAGAAACTCCCAATGTTAGCTGTGACCTCTACCCTGACACAGTTACAAGTAATAATAATTCTTGATATCCACGGATTGAAGTTGAGATTTATAAGGTTGATTCATGCTGCTACATAAAAACGATCACAATTATTTTCCTTCTCTGGAGAAATTCACATTTTGTATTTCCATGTGTGTATTTCTTGTACATGAAACTGATCCATTCAGGCATAGCCTCCCTTCAGGACACAGTAAAATGGCACAAACAACACAATTATGTAGAAAAGTCCTTTTGACAAAAATCTTTAATGTGTTAAATATGAAAAATTCAACACAGCTTTAGAATTTATAGCTTTTACTTCGCCTTTTCAATTCAAATGAAATCCCCCAGCAGAGCACACTGGAACAAACCATTCAGAATTCATTTCTCTGTGGCATCTGAAGGGTCCTTAGAAGCAATTCATAAACTTATTAAAATGCATACATATTTGTCCTGCTGCTTAAGCAGATACTTAGAAGTATTTTGTTGTGGTTTTTTTTTTTTTTTTTTCCCAAGCAAATTGTTACTGTTCTTTTAGTAACCTGCTATAACTATGCAAATTACATAATGGGATTGAAGAATTCAGATTTCTGGCCAGGTACTTAATTGTTAATTCAACTGTATTAGACACATACAGGTTAAATGCTTTTTGCCAGCAAGACTCCATAACTGCAATAGCATGCACTGAGTTAAATCTAGAAGAAAAGAGGGACCTTTTGGTACAAAGGCTTGCTGGCACGCAAATACCAACCACAAAAATCTTAGCTTGTATTGTTAGTGTATCAAAGTAAGATTGTTTTAGGGAGACTGTTCTGAAAAACTGTAGAAATAAAGCACAAAGGTGAGAAATAGAAGAAAAAAAGTGACTCAGCTGAGTATAGCCTTGAGAAGTCCTATGTCTGTCTTTCTGCCAACTAAGTTGAAAATTACAAAGCCAAAACAAAAAATGCTCCTGAGCTCCTTCATTGCATGCAGAAAAATGAAGGGCTAAGAATGCCTAATTAGATAACATTAAGCAATACAAAATGTTTTTATAGTCTCTCACCAGCCAGTACATACTCATCCAGAAGGAGAATTTAATGAAGACCTGTAGTACTAACAGAGTTGCTGATTAAAATGTACATTAGCAAAACAAATTTATTGTTTTGAATCTTCAACACCTACTAAGAACATATTTACTCATCTTACCAGTCAGGGAAGGTAAAAGTTCACATGCACATATACCACTATCTGGCTAATGAGAATCAGATAGTGCTTTCCATCAGTTCTACAAAAAAAAACCAAGTTATCAAATCCTTCACATATGAAGTTCCTGTATAAAGAACAGAAGCTCCTATTAGAAAATTAAATAAGTCTTATGCTATAATCTTAAAACTGACTTTTAAAAACCTTGGGAACTGAGCCAAAGACCTATTTATTCTGTCAATTAGCTTCTGCTATGTATCCATTAGGATAGCACAGCAAAGTCTTTCTCTTTCACAAGCATCATGAACTCAAATTTCCCACCATAATCCTTCATGTACAACTATATTCGCAATCAACATTTGCCTCTTTTATGTGTATCTGTTTAAGGCATTTTTAAACTATTCTGGAAAGCTATTTTGTCAGTTAGTTTCAATAAGCATATGTCTCCCCCTTAACTTCATCTCCGTATTTTAGAGATGACATAAAATGGTTTCTAAACATCCTGCTTTCTCAGAAATACTTGTACTACCTACTTCATACTGCTGATTTACGACGTGTGGCCAAGTTATAGGGTTCTTCAGAAAAGGGCATGTAAGTATAGGACAATGGGGAATGGCTTTACATTGAAAAAGGGTAGATTTAGATGAAATATTAGGAAGAAGTTCTTCACTGTGAGGGTGGTGAGGCACTGGCACGGCTTGCCCAGAAAAGCTGTGGCTGCACTGTCCCTGGCAGGGCTCAAGGCCAGGTTGGATGGAGCTTGGAGCAACACAGTCTAGCGGATGGTGTCCCTGCTCACGGCAGGGGTGGTGGAAATGGATGATCTTTGGGATCTCTTCCAAACCAAACCATTCTATGATTCCAAAATAGAAGCAAGATCTTAAAGGTGAGCAAGATCTATGCTAAATACCTTAGGTTGACCCAAACATCATCTAAGCCCTCCGTGAAAAGTTCGTTCAGTTCTTCGAAGGCAAATTAACTTTACCCAGAGAGTGGTGAATAACTAACGTAATCATAGTCGTTGCACAAGAAGAAGTTCACTTTACAGACAGCAGTGTCCGGCAGCACCAAGGCTGGGGCAGCGGCACGGCCGGTCCTGAGCCCCCAACAGCCACCGAGGGGATCGGCCCGAAGCACCCCGAGGCGTTCCGACCAACTGCACACCCCATCCCGACGAGGTTAACTTAACGCGAAGTCGCACCCCAGCTCCTCGACCGCCACACGCTTAAAGCAGCAGCAGAAGAGGACACCGCCACCCCAACGATGTAAGTAATAAGGAAAGCCAAAGCGAGCCCGGGGCGGGATGGAGGGCAGGGCGCACAGCGAGCCCGGAGCACCGGGGAGCCCTCACGGGTACCTCAGACTCGGCTCCTCTCTTGGGCGCTCTGACCAGCGAGGCGGGGGATTCCCGGGTCGCCACTCGCCCTCAAGCCCTCCCCGCCGCTCGGGCTCAGCCTTTCCCGAGGCGGTGGAGCTGTAGCCACGGAGGGCTCAGTCCCGCCGACACTCACCCTGTGCCTGCGGCTCCATGGCTCTGGGAGCTCCGCTGTCCGCCAGACCTGCGGCGCTGCAGCGCCGACAGCCACGACGGGCTGCCGGCCGCTCCGCTTCCTACGGCTCCAAGGGGCCGGGCCGCGAGGGCAGCGCCGCCTGGCGGCCAGGCGCGGGCAGTGCCGGCGCCGCTCACCTGGGCCCGCCCTGGTCCCCTCAGCTAAGCGGCAGGGCCGGGCCTGGCGGGGGCTGTGGGGAGCGGGTGCAGAGACCGCCGCAGCACGGAGACCTGAGGAGGGTGACCGAGAAGAAGGGCCCTTGGCGAGGGCAGGGACCCGCCAGACTTCTGCCTCCGTCACCTTCGGGTAGACGGGCCTTCCCTTGAGGCCTGCCGAGGAGGGCTGAGAGCGATCCCTGCAGTGCCTGCGAGCCCCGTTGGGCAAGGGCGCATCTACTGCGGCTGCAAGGGAGGTGTGAGGAAGGGGAGCTGCTCTTCAGCGCCCTTCCACTGCCTAACTGCACGGAATCTTGCTTCTCTTCATATGAAATCTAATATTAAATATTGCACTCTGAGGCCAGTGTACGGACTTCCATCTTAAGGGTCAAAAGTAGCAAAAGTAGGACAGTTTACCTCCCCACAGAAACCTGTGGTGTCCCAAGGACAAACCTGGTGGTGGTGGCCCTCACAATCTGGGGCCCTGCCTGAGCCAGGCCCTCTGCTCTGACGCTGGCCCTGGCCAGCACCCAGGTTCCTCGGCTGCACAGATGTTCTTCTCCATCTCCCCTACACCATACCCCAAGCCATGGCTATCCCCTGTGAGGGAAGTCTTCTCACTTGGGCAAGTAAGGAGCCCCAGAGCACTGGCAGCAGCAGGTTCCCCATCTGAGTGAACAAGTGCCCCTGGTCTAACAGCGGCACGGTGAAGTTGTCTGGTGTATGAAGAGAATGAGTACTTGTGGGTTTCAAGTACTACCTCCTATGGTAGAGGCATGGGAACGCATTCAGATTAATAGTAACAGAGCCTATTCTATCCTGTGTATTTAGCAGTTTAAGTAAAAATTAACTTTTTTCTAGTACATGGGTCAGTATCCTACTATTCTCTGGAAGTAAGGGTGATGTTACATAGTTCACAATGCGGATTTACTCTAGGTTTTGCTCACGCCAACATAACTTCCACACTTCATTACCAGTCCATGTTAACTTCACTTGTGGAAGGGTTCAGAATACTTGTGTTAGCGATGCTGCATTCATGATAGGTGATTATCCCATGTATTTGTCAGTAGGACACCATATATAATTTGTGTATATACCTTCCAGGACACACTGGGGACACATAGCTTCTCAAGCCCTGTAGTATTAAAAATAACAAGAGAGAGTAAAGGCAGATGAAAACAGTATTGTACATTTGTTTGTGAAGTTATATGAACAGGTAGTACTTTAGTTGAAGGAAAAAAACAAGTCCAAAAGAAAGTGATTATGCAGTTCGGTTGAAACAAAAAGAACATTTATAGATAGAAAATAAGTCCTTTTCCTTAAAATATTGCAGAACATAGCAAAGTGTCAAATGTACTTATTTCTCAACTTTGCTTTTCTAACAGAAAATTGAGGCCAAGGCAGCTTTAATTTGTATACATCTAATGATGTTCTGCTTCAATACGCACATGCTGGTGGGTTTGAATTTGAGTTACTGTAAAACATGCATTATCATTATTTTTTCTAGGCAAGCCTCTCTTCATTGTGATTTGACATCTCCTTGGGCTGGAATCTGCCACTTACAGAAGCAGAACAGAGGCTGTCAGAAGAATGAAATCCTGTACTCATATCATTTCAAATAAATAGACATTCCTTCGTGACAAGGTTTGAGCTCAGAAATGCTATCATCTTCTACACGAAAAGCCCCCAAACCAAGTCCAGCAACAAATGCATGAAACAGATGGGAAATTTCCCTCAATATATGAAACTCTGTATAATTAGGACATGCACTTTTCTGCAAATATAGAGTTTTTTTAATGTAGCCTAAGTTTCTGTGAAGCATAATAAAAACTGAGCACCCAATTTACATACAGGACTATAACAATATTAACAATGTTTATATAGAAACACAATTAAAAATCTTAGAAGCATATGCTGTTCGAATTACTGAAGAATAGAAAATTCTATTAACTTTTTAGTTGCTGTATTTGATTTATTCTTTACATTCATATATATTACTTTTTTTTCCACACCAAAAATGCACTCTTCTGTAAAGAAAATCCAACCAATGTTTTACCTAACAAGTATTGGCAAGCAGTAAAACTAGTTCTACCATAAAGTTGTTTTAGTAAGTATGTAAGTATCTTAAGATACTTATATAAATATCCAAAAATATTAAGTTTTACATAAATATCTTCTGTTAAACAAACTTATTATCTCTATGAGATACATAGTAACATGTATCTCATGGCATAGTACACAGGTAATCATTTACAAGTTAAGATTCGCCTTTAACATACAGTTAGGAAATCAGCATGTTAAGGGTAAATGTGATTAGAAACTTAATAGCCCATTGAAATGATGTCATTTAATTGTAAAGTAGCTGATTCATTTTCTACCTACAGTACAGCAGGAGCCATTTTCACATTGTTCCACACGTATCACTGATTTGGTGAGATTCCTCATTCAATTTGCCTTACGAAAGATTTTGTTCCACTTTTCTGTTTCAAGAGATTGACGTAATTCAGACCTTGTCTTCTCTCTTGGAAAGTCTTGATTAAGTTGTAGCAATTTAGTTGTTGCCGTGGTTTAAGCCCAGCCAGTATCTCTGACCCACGCAGCTGCTTGCACAATCCTCCCACCTTCTTCCTCCCCCAGCTCCCAGAGGGATGGGGAAGAGAACCAAAAATGGAACTCCCACTGATTGAAATAAGAACAGTCCGGTAACTAAGGTGTAACACAAATCACTACTGCTACCACCAATAAGGGAAATAACAAGGAGAGGGAATACAATTGCTCATCACCTGCCGGCCTGAGCAGCAATCTGGGCTTTCAGGGTAACTCCCCCCAGTTTATATACTGGGCATGACATGGAATACTCCTTTGGCTAGTTTGGGTCAGATGTCCTGTTTCTGCTTCCTCCTGGCTTCCCATGCCCCTCCTCACTGGCAGAGCATGAGCCTGAAAAAGCCCTTGATGAGAGTAAACATTACTTAGTAACGACTAAAATCATCCGTGTGTTATCAGCACTTTTCCCAGACTGAAGTCAAAACCACAGGACTGCACCAGCAACTAAGAAGGAGAAAAATGACTGCTACTGCTGAACCCAGGACACGGAGAAAGGTCATTGTCTCTCCCATCATGCTGAAAGTAAAAGCAGTTTGGTTTTCTAAGAAGTCAGAATAAAACCAAAGCCAAGTTGTTCAATAATTTAAATACTTATCTGTTACTGTACACTTCAGATTACATCATTTTCACAATACAACAGGAAAAGTCATCGAATAATTTTATCATGTTTATGGCGTGACACTGGTTTTTGTCCTCCAACACAAAAGTGACACCATTCAATCTAGTCTCAGGCTTTAGTGGGTCTATCTGTGCTTGTAGGGAGTAACTACATACATTTAGCACCTAGACACTGAGCAGGATTCTGCATGATGCTGAGTATCCTAAACTCTTACTAATGTTCTGTTGAAAATAATGAGGTGAGTAATTCACAGAAGTGCAAACATTCAACAAACTGTGGAATACCAGCGGAAACTGTTGGTCCTTCATACTGAATGGCTGTTCAGCAGCATATACTGCAGCATGGGCATACATACGTTTCATAAGAAAAATGGCAGGCCTCAGTGAGCACAACATTCCAGTTGCAATAAAAAGTCAAATCCCCCAGCAGAAGGCAGGTTAAAACTTTCTAGCAATATGCCATGGATGGTAAGGCCAGCCAAAGATACGCCGTGCTTCCTCTGTTTCCTTAAAAGGCTGGAAAACTACAGTATCATGCATGTTCAGACCAGACATTAGAATTACTTCCATTCAGAAATCCTTGAGTTCTTTGCTAAGTGCTCTATGCTAAATGTTCAATTCTTCACATATTGTGCGTTCCAATTCTTTAATGAAATACTAGAAACTAAAATAGAGTATGTCCAATTCAGAGTTTTTTTCCTTAGCCTTTAGTAATTTCTTTTGATTTTCATCTTGTATTCTATGTATACTTAATGTTTAGGGCAATCTTGCAATTTAAAACTACAAAGTGTGAAATGTCAGCATTACTACAGTGCACAACAGTGAGAAGATGCTACTTGCACTGTAAGTTTTATCGTCAGTTTAGTCTGCAGTTTAATATAGTAGGGTTCTGGCTCTATGGATCAAAAGGTACTAGAACAATAAAAAAAAGCAATATAAAAAATAATGCTAAGCTAAATTATACAGTTACATTATTAGAGAACAATAATACACTCACTAGACCTTGCCTCTTAACAGTAAACAATATCTTTAACTCCATTTTCTGCTGGTGCTTGAGTAAAAGCAAATGTGTGACTCCCTCAGGTATCCCAAAAACTCATAAAGGAAATCTGTAAAAGGAATATATTAAGTATGAGAATTTCACCCACCTCAAAGAAAGTTGAATTTATTGCATTTATTGAAAGTTACATGTATTCTCTTCTAAGGCTCCCTACCCTTATCACAGAGGTTAGATAAAGGAAAAGACGTTACCTAGTTTTATAAATTAGGTATAAGATCTATCAACACAGCTTTAACACTCTTTGCAGTTCAGTATTATCCATGTCTGCATTGTCCCATGCAGCTTTCAGTTCATCTCTTCAGCTGCATTTTGTTGCAACATGTAAGTCAAGACATTTGCTTCCTTTCTCCAAAATATCAATGTGTTCTCGTACAAAAGATAAAGTAACAGATTTATCTCCATCATTTGCTATCTACTACATGCACAAGTATCTCCATACAAGCTCCTTTAATACTTTCCAGTTCTCTGTTGGAGTTGATAGATGTTGCTATGAGAAAAGACCTGGTGAGTGAGCTTTGGGAACACTGGAATGTTTCCATTGGTAATGTCTATATCATTGCTAGGATGTCCATCATCCAAAATGCTTGAAAGCACAGAATGTTCCTAGGTCCTTCTGTCTCCCTCCCGAACAGGAGGCATCAGAACAACTAAATGCCTTCAACAAACTTTAGTTACTCTATCGCTAAAAAAATGAAGCTAAAACGCAGTCAGAAGAAAAGAGCAAGAAACTTAGCCAATGAAAGCCAGTTATCTTTTTTCCCATACTTTTAAATTCTTATAATTTGCAAGTGAAAATGTCCAAAGGCACTAAAATAGACTTTAAAATCACATGACAAAAATAAAAGAAAAACAGCACTTTTTTAATCTAGTATATAGAAATAGTTAGTTATGCAGCTGATACCTACTCAGTTGTCTAAAAATTCCATTTGTAATAAAACTTTATTCTTTGTATGCTCTTACACTGTGCCTTTGGTTATACATTTATCTTTTTTTAACAGCATTCTAGTTTTCTATATAACTGGCCAATCTTCAGAAAATGAGATATTAATGAAGTATTACTGAATAGCTGAGTACAGGTCTTTTCTATATGTTTAACAATGGAAGGTACCACTTCCAGATGTGGGTTCATGCCATCCTGACACAGAGCTATAGAGTGGTTCAGCTGAACTGCAATCTCAAGAGCTCAGTTGAACTCCTCATGGTATCTTTCAGCACCAGATAGCGTATGACTAAACTTAGCTGTCTCAACATAGCAAGGCAATTAAAATGTCTGAACATACATAAAACCACTTTAGTTGTCCCAGAAGACCTGAGATACTCACATGAGCTGGCATGTACGAGATAAGATCTGTGGGAGATCTGTCAGGTGGCATACTGGGACAGGCAGGATACCCTAGGGTATCTAACATATTACTAGACATTTCACTGTTAAACACTTGAATTACTCTGTATGGAGAGCATTCAGTTACATACAGACTAACATTCAGTGTCACTTGGGGCACTCACCAGAGAGTTCCTGGTGAGTCAGAGATGTCTTGATAGAGCAGAGAGGTGCAGCACTGCCCTGATGTCAAGTTTGCACTGCTCTGGAGCAGCAGCTCCAGGTTAGGTGAGACTCCTTGTGATATCTGAAGTTACATAGTAGAGCCTATTTTCAGACAATTGAACCCTGCTCTGTGCAGCTATATGTGAGTCTAAAGATCAAATCACTGTTAAGATGTACTTAATGCATGTTGCATTTTGAGAACTGCTGTGTATCCACTAGTCTGCCTGCCATTGTGCATCCACCCCTGCTACAATTAGCTTGTGTCTTTTAAAGAATGTTCTTGCCACCTTCTGTAAGCTGTTAAGTGTTCTGGACTGTAAGTCAGACCAGCAATTAAACTTTTAGCAGCTTCAAAACGTGGTTTTATACCCATGAAGCTTTCCACCTCCCCAAAACGTAAACAGCTTTCCTCATTACTACCTCATAGACATGTCATCTACTGACAAATTACTACTACACACATCAGAAATAAATCACTGGACAAGTGTCATGCAAACAAAAAACTTTGTACAAGGACAATGACCAGAGGATAAGGAAACACACATTGTCCCAGCCTGCATCCTTGTCCTGGGTTCAGCAGCAGCAGTCATTTTTTCTCCTTCATAGTAGCTGGTGCAGTGCTGTGTTTTTGACTTTTGGCCTGGGAACAGTGCTGATAACACCGATGTTTTTAGTTACTGCTCAAATGTTTAGTCTGACCAAGAACTTTCCGAGTCTCACGTTCTGCTAGGGAGGAGGCAAAGCCGGGAGGAAGCAGAGACAGGACACCTGACCCAAACTGACCAACTTGGTATTCCATAGCACAGCACGTCTTGCCCAGGATGTAAAAACTGGGGAATGAGACCCGGAAGGGTGAGATCACTGCTCAGTTCAGCTGGGCACCGGTTGGCAGATGGTGAGCAGTTGTATTCTCTTCCCTTGTTATTTCCCTTATCATTATTATCACTGGTGGCAGCAGCAGTGATTTATGTTATACCTTAGTTACTAAACTGTTCTTATCTCAACCTGTGGGAGTTACATTCTTTCGATTCTCTTCCCCATCCCTCCAGGATCGGGGGAAGGAAGGGGAGGGGTGAACTAACTACATCGTGGCAGATTTACGACTGGCCTTAAACCACAACAACCCTGTGACAGACTCAGAGGTAGCTGAAAGCTCCCCACAACTGTGGGCAGACGGAGGTACTGCTCCCCAGCCACCCTCTGTGAACATAAACTGTAGCTTCTGATTCACAGGCTCATCAGCTGCTTCCTCTAGTTCACATGGTCTGGTGTTTTTGTCCCCTTGGAGCTCCTCTGTGTTGTCTCTTGCACACATTCTTCACTGACATCTTGTTCAGGTTTTTGCAGAAGGACATTACCTGTGTCTTACAGCAACATACAAAGCCCAGAGGCTGCCCCACTGATACTGGACGCATCAGGTATTTACACCCCGTGACAAGGTCCCTCCTGAGCCTCTAGGCTGAACAGTCCCAGCCTTCTCAGCTGTTCTGCAAATAATCCCTCATTCATCCTCACGGCCCATTGCTGCGTTTGTTCCAGTATGTCCATGTTTGCCCAGAACTGGACCCAGCTCTCCAGGTATGGCTCACCCATGCTAAGTAGAGGGGAAGGATCATGCTCCTTGACTTGCTGGCTCTGCTCTGCCTCATGCAGCCCAGCGCACCACTGCTAACCAGTCTCCAGCTGGGCTTCATGCTGTTCATCACAGCTCTTCAAGTGCAGTTCTCAGCCCACCTCTCTGCCCTTTTATCTAGTTATGTGCCAATCCTGCTGTATAGTAAATATTTAGTTTTGAGAAATAATGCAAAATAACACTTTATTAAGGAAGTCAACTTGGTGAATCTGTATTATGACAATTAACATTTTAATGGGTCAAATCCAATCTCTGATACAGTTAAAATAATCATGACAGATCCAATGTGATTTAATTTTAACTCAGCAAAACTGAGGAGGTTACTTGTGTCTTCCTAGAACGTTCTCTTTATAGCTAAAAGAAGCTGTCATAAAAGCAAGGATAAAATTTATTTTTCACATGTAGCTCAGAAGTGGAATTCTTGACTAGGACTGTTTAAACTCTATTGGAATAGAAAGCATCCATCTATGTATTCAGTGCTCTGGGAAACTGGTACACAAGCTATTGCTGAGAAGCACTTAACTTCTTAAAGAAGTTCTTTCTCTGAAGTGCTCTTGATATTGATGGAAGGCCTAACACATTTAATTACTGCTGTGTTGCTGGATATAACGCCCATTTCTGTGGCTTAAATCCTACATCTCCCAACTGCAGTGGAAGTGCAATCTGCTACATCACTGGGACTGGCTGAACCAACCTGACAACATTCCTGCCTATTTATTATCTAGAACACCAAACGACAAATTTAATTCTTTAACAAGTGACTTTAACTAACAGAAAAAAATTAATTCTATATAAACTCTATTTTCTGTCCTTACATATGCATTCATTTAGCATCATGATGCAAAGACATGAATCACACTTTACTGAAAGATTAGATTTTCTAAGATTTTCCAATTTTATGCAAAACACTTGCACCAACACTGTTTTAAAAAGCATCTCCTCTTCCATGTCAAGAACAGCCATTTTCGATTTCAGAACCTCTCTCCTCTTTTTAAAAAGTCGCTGTTCAATGGCTGCTTGTTGTTTTGCACATTAGCAATAGTAATGGTATACTACAAGGAGGCAAAGTAACATCAACATGAAGATTCAGATTTTGGCTAACCAACAGCTTACCTGTAGAACATACCACTATGGCTATGTGTTACAAGTCAGCTGGCACTCAGGGTGTCAGTAATCTGGAAAAAGAGGTAGCTTGCTTATAGAAAAACTGCTGCATATTCTGATTTCACCTTGTGTTTGATAATGAGTGGGTAGAAACAGAGCAAGTCTCTAACGGTTCCTTGGTTTTCACCTAATTTATAAATAAACTAAATCACAGATTTTTTTACATGTCTGTGTGCTTTTGTGTTTCGTTTTAAAGCAAGTTCTACTTGTTAAGCCAGGGGTTTATCCATGTGATAAAGTGACATCCCTGCATGCTCCTTTGGTGTTGCAAGTTCTAAATTCAGTGAGGGACACGATGACACGAGGATAAAGCCGAAGGATATGTCATCTATAGAGCAGACTCCTCTTCAAGGTGTGAAATTAAACACTATTATTCAGAGTATGCTTACCAAAGCTTTCTGAGGCAGACACGAAGTGTTTTGCTTTTCCGTGCAGTCTGCCTGTGATCCAGCTCACAGGGACACAAGCCAGTTGTACACAGAACCCCAGCCAGCAAGCTGAGCTGCAGGCAAAGTATGTTAGCTTGGGTTCAGTGCTGTGTTAATGCGGGATGCATGGTTCCTGTTTCAGAGCTGGCTTGGCATTTGGGTGGAGCTGAGACACCTCTGCCTGCAAAGCATTGCACTGCCATTCCCCAGATCTTCTGCACTGACAACAAAACCTGCCGCAACCCCTTCTCTTCCCCACTAAGTGTGTGCTGCATTTTGGAGGATGACAGCAGACTGCTGCTATCAATCACTCTCTTGCAATGAGTACCTAAGGTCTGTACAAGTGAATTACACAAACGAATCGGGACAAATTGAGAGAGGGGTTTCATGCACTTCTCCCCACTGCTGGAATCACTGGCCCTTTTCACTCCGAGCACACTCTTCTTTCCTTCACATTTCTTCCTGCTGGTCAAGCTACTGCAGTCAAGTGTATTCAGTGCTTAAAAAGACAATTCAGAGGATCTGTTTCTGCATGTAACTTCTTGAAATTTGGTCAAGATCTTACAAAAGGCCCTTCAAATTCCCCTTCCCCTTTTTGAAAGTCCAAGAAATACATGAAAAGAGTAACATTACAAGCTATGAATGTATCATGGTTTAACCTGAACCCAGGACAGGATGCAGGAAAATTCTGAGCATCCTGACTTTTAAGGCTGAGAGCAGAAGCAGTCTGTAAGTTAGTCTGTAAATGCTCTCCACTTCCCATTATCAGCCTACACTCAATTTCAAACAAACAGAAGAGAATGAAGTCTTCATCTGTTAGTAAAATATTATGCCAGTATGACTGAAGAGTAGATTGGAAGAAAGGATTTCAAACTGTAACAGTAATAATTTCCTTTTCTGTTTAGTGGAATTCCATCTTCTCTATCCACAGCAAAATGGAAAAATATTTTCTGCATCAGATATTTCTCCTCAGATAAACATGAGAAACAAATGCAAAGAATGCTTTGAGATATTTGGTGATGTCAGGAAAAATACCTCTGTATGTAAAATAAGGATTTTCTGTTCACTGTTACTCAGGTTGGTTTGCTGCTCTTTTAATTCCTGCCTGGCACAAATTACCTCCATTTCCTTCTCAGAGATCAGCTAGTCTGCCTGTGACTTCTTTCTATTCAGTTGTGTGATCTCATCCACTACAGTCTCCTTCTCATAAGAAAAAGGTTATTTTAATGAGAACAGGTGTTTTTCTTTTTTTTTGTAGAATAAAAAGATCCTTTTTTATCCTCATTTGATAAGCACACACTGATAAAATCACAAACATTTATGTAACAGTAAACCAGGATAATTATAGATCATTTTACCCCACAGGTAGATCAATTATTTCTTCAATCAAGTTATGCATATATTATGTGTTATCTGTAGCAAGGCTGGTACTAATTGAAATGATGCATGATTACTGCATTATTTAAAACGTCCTCAGATTGCAGAATTAGGTTTGGCCTAGCAAAGGACTTTGTTGTTGCTATTCTTCTAGAGCCAAATTAATTATGCTCTTTTAAATTCTGTATTTCATTTCTATTCATTTTGACTGCCTCTACCAGCAGCTGGCCCCATTCAAGCCTATTCAATGGCCAGCAAGGAAAAGTTAAGCCTAGTCACAATGCAGGTTACTAGTTCTGCTCTCATTTTATAGAACTAACATTTTTAAGGCATCACGTAGAAAGGATAATAACATAAAAGCCCATAGGCACTTTTATCCTAAAATGAACATCATTTTCATGCTGATCACCTGCAAATAAACCCAACTTCAGTACTTTAGACTGAAAATACTTAAATTCAGTACTTTTCTTGAGAAAACCTCAGGAACTTTTTCAAATAACCTCAGTAAAACCTATTCAAAGATTTCTTTAGGTTCCTTTCTAACATACAACTATATAAATTGTCCCCTTTATTGACACTCCTATGAATAAGCAGTACACCGTTTTACCACTTGATGGTGCCAAATGTCTTACACGCTTAAGCAAAGCTAAAACCACTTTAAAAACAGTTTAAATTGAATCTTAAATTGTGTTAATTTTCTTAGGAAACATTCATCTTTGATGTCATAGATATTTGAAGATTAAGCGTTACTCTTCACTTGGTGTAACTTTAGCACTGAAAACTGTCTTAAATACTTCTATCTGCCAGTGGTTCATCTGGCCTCCTCCTCTCAGATGCCCACACACTTGGTGTTTACACCCTGCAAGTAGGGACAACTAGGCACATATTAGTCTTCAGTGTGCTCCTTTTGTCTATATAAATCCCTGTCAGTCTGAGTATCTACCCCACAGCCATGTCCTTTCCAAAGTCAGCATCACAGCCTCACCATTTGCAAAACTCTCATTTTATATTTAAATCCAGGATAAAACTTGATAATCAGAGCGGTAGAATGTGGCTGACTCGTGGCCCTTGGCTTAGCATCACCATGAGCAGATTTAGGCAAGAGCAAGTGCAAGATTCTTCAGGGGGTTCTTAGTTTAGGTTAGCATGGTGCAAACCATAGAACTGATTTGATACGGGACAGTGATCAATACTAGGGCAACTCATCACTACAAGAGGAACAGCCTTGGTAATTAGAAAGGATTTGGCTGTTGACTCATGCTTGGTCCTTAGGATTTTGATGTGGTAAAAGACAGCACCATATGAGGCAATGCACTTGTATGTACTTGTGTTAATGAGGATGGAGACAAAATTTACAGGCAAGCTGGCATTTTGCTGTAGTGTCTGTTCTTTAGAGAATTTACAAGGATGTCACACAGGTGCTGCTACTGCTAACCTTTTACACATAGCACTTTTTAGGCCTCAGAGAAAAGGTCTCCACTGGCTTGCTCTGCTTCAGGATAAACGTGAACAACATGCTGTGCCTTTATAGACTCCTTGATTACTCATCACAGACTCCCTAAGGGCTGTTATGAGAGCTGCAGTAAGCATCCTATGCAGGTCTTCCTTTCAGCCCACAGTGTCTTTTAGGCTGTATGCTTAACAAAGTCTTCCAAGAACATGGAATAATTCCCTACAGACCTGGTGAATGAACTTCTATCATTCATCTGTTCTAGCAAACATGGGGCTAGGTTCATACCCTGCCAGTGGAATCCATTCCTGCACCCTGGAATACATGTCCAACCTCCACTGAGCTCCCAAGGCATCATCAGCATTTGGTGTTTCTAGCCAAGGAAAGAGACATGCACACTCATGATTCTTACAAAAGATATTGAGCAACAGATATTGTTGATATTGAACGAGCACTTTGTCAGCCTTCAATACGGAGTCAGGCAGAATGACACACAGGATGCACAGGAACTGGAGGAGCAAAAGAAATGGTAGCCTGACACCTTTTCAGATTAGGGCATGTCATCACTTTTCTGCCACAGCACTAAGGGAATAACCTAGTGGAGAACCATTTCCTCCCTTTGCACATAAGCACATATGCCCTTGCTGGCTGTACTTTGTTTTCAGAGGCAGGGAGAAAAATGTGCATCAAGATAGATATATAGAGGAAAAACTGTGAAAGTTAAGGTAAATGCAGAAGGAAGGTAATGTAAGGAGGGGAAGAGAAGAAGGCACCTGTCTTAAGGACACCTTCAAGATGTTAGGAAGCTGTCTAGCTGCAAGAGAATTACACTGAAGTGCAGGCCTAGGTGTTGAGTGTGCACCGGTCTGTGCACATGGGAAATTATCTGCCATGCTTTGTGACTTGTAATTTGGGAAAGGGATTTAACTCCACTTTCTGACATCTGTGCTATGGTGGAAGTGTCTCAGCTGTGTGTCTGCAATAACTTTACTCCTGATAAACTTCTGATCAGGGTGAGAGGCTGGCATCACAAACCATGTTCAAAAAAGCTATTAAGTTACACAATTTCTGGAGTACTGCAAAACATGTTGGTGCAATAATCTCACTACTATTAAATCCAGTGTCTACCTGCTACTTTTGTATTTTTAAATTGCCTTACAAAAGTCTAATTAAATTATATTAAACAATACCTGTCCTCAGCCACTGCCCCAGCCCAAGAGCCTGAAGATACAGGCCTGTCAGAGCACAATTAGAATTAAATTGCAAAATGCCAAGGCTGCCTCCCCAATTCCAACATGCACACAAAGCACTTTTCAGGGCAGGTTTTTCCTGGAAAACAGTTCTTGCTTCCAACTGCTCAGTTAGCTCCAGTTTTTCATCTGCTGTGCTGAAAGCAGCATGTAGTAATGAAAAGTTTGATTTCTGAGGCTTTGCTACTCTGCCTTTTGTTTGAAAGAACTTTGCTGTCTGCTCTTTGAGGAAAACTTCAATTGTTACTGCTTTCCTGGCCAACTCTCCCTTTCAGCAACCATCTGCTTAGCTGGGATGGGACCCTTGATTCAGGCTAGCACTTCCAATGGGTTCTGACATGTAAACTTCCATTCTTGGCTCATAAATAGAACTGTCTTAATCTTAGGTCACCTAGGGTGGGAAGGATTTGTTGGCGTACATGCCTCAGCATAGCTGCATGTTCAGTTCAATACAGCATTGTCAGTTGCCAGTGCTACTGCTTAAACTTGTGTGTGAGAATTAACATAATGAACCTGCAGAATTAATGTATGAATCTAGTACAATTGGATGAACAGGACTAACTAAGAATGTTCAATACTTTACAGCATTCAAATTATATACATACATATATAACACATATAGTAACATACACTTTCATAAAGCATACTGCAACATGTAATAATGCGTGTATATTCAAGCTAGAGGAGAAAATAATTTGCATTTAAGAAGTACATTATTTTGTTATTTTATGGTTTACATAATATGAAAGCAAAGCAAATAGCTCAGTATGAGTTTGGCTGTACATATATGTCCACAGTTCAGTAAGCAGGCTGAAAGTTTTTCCAATGAGTTAACTTCCTACTGTGGGCGGAGAAAATGACAAGCAGAGAATTTTCCTTCTGGAAAAAAATCTGCCCTTTAGTTCTCAGGCTGCTTAAGAAATTGGTGGATAGGTAAAAGGAGAACATTTCAAATCATTTAACAAAACACTGCTTATCCTTGTAGGTAAGAAACAAATAGGGTTTGAAAACTGCTTGAATATACAAGAATACTAGAACTGTGAAAAAGGGAAGGACTCAAGCCCTTTACCATCTGGGCAAGTATCAATATATTACTTATTGGTATTTAGAGGGAAGACTTTTCCTCATGCTGATTATACAGCATCTGCTCAGTGCATAGTTTCTTGCAGCCCTTTTGGAAGCAATAATCGGGAGGGCTCTTCAATGCTGGAGGTGGTATTCTAAAATAGAATAATTGCTGTAATCTACTAGAGCTATTCTTCAGATTGTAATACTGACAAGACAGGACATATATATGTGTTTATAAAATTCAAAATAAAAAAAAAGTCAATCATAGGAAGCACGATTAAGCCATTATACAATTCCGTGTTTTCCCAGATATTCAGGAGTGTGTGCACATCTCACCTTCTGTACTATATGACCCATCTCAAAAAAGACCTGACAGAATTGGAACAGAGAAGAACAATAAGGTTAGCCAAAGCATTGGAAGAATTTCTGGTACGTGACCAGCTCACAGGCTGGGCTTCTCAGCTTGGAAAAGCCATCTTGGATAAGGCAGAACAAGAAAAAATTTACACAATGAGATAGACAGCAGGGACATACATGTCATGAATGACATGAGGCAGTGAGCAGAGGCTGACAGCTCACCATCTGTTCCCATATAAACTTATTATCGGGATCTAGTGCTAATTCCAAATTCCAAACAATCATGAAGACATACTGATGCATGTCATGTGGGCTGAGCTGCGCAGCTTCCTTGCCACACCATATTGCTGTTAACAAAAATTCACATTTGTTCAAAAGTGATTTGGAAATTTCATTTTAAGATACTTGTAAGGTCAACAAAATATGAAAATACCACTTCTCTTCCACAAGAACCTGCAGAGTCCCCAAGAGTGCTTAACAAATTCTTACGCTACTCAAATTATACACTATCAGACTCTGATACAAGCTCTCAAGTACAGAAGTTACTGACTTAGAAAGACTGTTGTGAGAGAATGGGTAATCCATTCCTTGGTTGAACACTATAGTCTGTGGAGGACCAGAAATCTGCCTCAGAGTGGCCATTCCCATGTTATTCTGCTCATGCTGTCCTAATGTTCACAGTCTACTGTGAAATATTGGTCACTTCCCATTGAGAGGTAGAAGAGAATGAAAAATTAGAAAGATTACCTGTTAGTGACCAAAGTTTGGAAGCAAATATGCTGCCCTCTGATAGCAAAGAAGATGGTATTTATCATCAATGGAGAGACATGTTTACAAAAAATCTAAGTGGTCTAGGCCTATCAAATTGGGGGGGGGGGGGAGA
>JASSUY010023734.1:0-31646 GCA_032466535.1 Forpus xanthops | reverse complement strand
GCCCCAGCCCAGCTCTCTCAGCCTGGCTCCAGAGCAGAGCTGCTCCATCCCTCGCAGCATCTCCATGGCCTCCTCTGCACTCGCTCCAGCAGCTCAACATCCCTCTTGTGCTGTTGCCCCAGAGCTGGATCAGGGCTGCAAGGGGGTCTCTCTGGAGCACAGCAGAGGGGCGGATTCCCCTCCCTGAGCTGCTGCTCACGCTCTGGGGGTACAGCCCAGCACACGGCAGTGTTCTGGGCACAAGAGCACACTGAAGCTGAGTCATGGGGAGGTTCTCCTCACCCAGCACCTCAAGTCCTTCTCCTCAAGCTGCTCCATCCAATCTCCCCCAGCCTGTGTTTGTGCTGGGAACTGCCCTGACTCAGGGGTAGGACCTTGGACTTGGCCTTGTTGAACCCCTCAAGATTTGCACAGTCCCACCTCTCCAGCCTGTCAAGGTCCCTCTGGATGGCATCCCTTCCCTTCAGCACGTCAAACAGTGGGAAACCTTGTCGTCGTGCATTTGGGTTGGTGGGGGACATGTAAAAGGACAGGAGCAGAATGCAGCAAAGATGGAAAAGATTAAAATGAGCAACAGCAAGAAAAAGGAACATATAAGCAGCATCATTATGAAATCTCATGATGCCAAGCTCAAGTGGACAAAGGGGCCTTTGTCAAAATACATCTCCATGGGAGGCAGGCACAGCTTCTGTGACCAGACCCAATGTTAAATGTGGTTGTGTGTATCCCCACCTGCAGCAATCCCAGCCCACACTGCATCTGTTCCTACACTGCAGAATATAGTCTATGGTGTCCGGGACGTGTTTTTCCTTCTGATTAATTCTGACTTAGAGGATTTTCTTACCCCAAAAGACCCACTCTTTACATTGAAAACCAAGAATCAAGTCTGAATTAATCTTTTCCTTAGGTGAGCGGATTGCTAGCAGAAGACTGGCCCAGCAGAGGGCTTCCAATTTAAGTAACATGAAAGATTTTAGCTACTGGTCTGAATAATTGAACTGACATTATTAGATCAACTTTCTGATGGTCTAATTGAATTATGTGAATTTCTAATGATTTTCTCAGTATGGCTGTTGAGTTTTATGTTTGCACTGAGCCAAGCAGATGAGGCCGCAGATACAGAAAACGTGTCATCCTCCCTATGCGATTTCTGTCATTAATCTAACCATAACAAGAGGTCAACAAGGAATTTTTATATCAGTTATCAAAGGCTCATCTCAGTTTCTCCCCTGTTAGTGGACTCATAGAATCACAGACTGGTTTGGGTTGGAAGGAACCTTAAAGCTCACCCAGTTCCAGTCCCCTTTCACGGGCAGGGACACCTTCCACCAGAGCAGCTTGCTCAGGTACTATTAACCACTTTTTTTTTCCTGAGCAGTTTGAATAACCAATAGAGAGAAGCTGCCTTTGGTCTTTATGGGCTCAAGATGGTTTTCATTATCCCAAGGGACGAGCTTCGTTCATTGTGAGCTAAACATCAGCCCTACAATGGCAGACCCCTTTTTTCTTTAGCAAAAGAAAGTGAGCAGAAGTACCTCTACTTCACCCCATCTTGAACATGGGGTGGAGTAGAGGCAAGAGCAAGGCCAACAGAGCGAAGGCGGATGTGCTTATGAGCTTATTCCACTCGCAAGAGGACCTTGGTCTGCAGAAAGGATGAGGTGCCAGGTTCAGCTGCCTCCACCTGAACTTTGTCCCCAGGCAGAACTGAAAGTGTCAAAAGAATTACAGCAGACAGGAAGTTTGTTCAGCCTGGAGTATCATAGTGTGGAGCGGAAGGCTTGGGAAACCCTGCGGTAACCGGTGTTTGTGCTTGGATGAACTTTGTGTCATCAATTGCTTTTGAAAGCAGGATATTTACAGCCATGGGAACCTGGTGCATGTGAGAGCAGGGTCAGAGATTTCTCCTCCACCTCATACACTGCCCTGCCAAGCTGATGGACACCATCCCTCTTGGCCACCCAAATATCTGCTGGTATATGCTACAAACCATATGTAGCTTCAGTAGTGGGGAAAAGAACAGCTGCTGCTTCTTCTGCTGATACTATTGCTGGGTACCACGCACAAGCCTGTTTTCATCTGCCCAGCTCTCATTGTAACTGCACATTTGTCTGCTGCAAACTAAGCCAAACTGCAGCCTGGCCAGAATGTAAAGACTGCTCTAATGAAAGCAAACGTTCAGGAAATGTCAGTGCTGCCAGACCTTTCCCTTCTTGTGCTTTCTCAGTTGCAGCATCCTGCAGTTTGGCATTTGAAATCAGCCAAGACAAGGACCAGGCCCACAGAACTCCTGAAAACATCTGATACAACCCTTGAAAACGTGGTGGTGCATCAGGGAGGGGAGGAATCCTCTCTTGCGCTTACACAGAACCACGAGGCCTTTGAAGCATGAGATTCAGCTGGAATTCTTTAAATGCCCGTACCTCTTATTTATAGCAACAACATACCCAACATAGGATCCATTTCCTCTCATGTTTCTTCAATGTAAGGCCAAGAAGTCTTCTTTCTAGGAACAAAGTTAGTATTTGGAACACTTAAGTTCAAAAAGTCCAGGCGGATTTTGACAATGGCCTTGATAGCTGTTGCAGTTTGTTGTGGTTATAATCTCACCACAAGAATGTGACACTAGAGCAGTGTGGCGTTTAATGGAATAGCAAATGGCAAAACCCTTCTTCAGCAAATGACACTCTGAAGTAAATGTAGTTCTTTTCCTTTAGGAAAAAAGCCTGGAGCTTCTCTGCTTGTGTAGAAGAAATCACAGAACTTGCATTACATTTCTGTTAAATTTATACTGTGGCATCACACTAGTAAGGACATGTCATTCCCAGGCACCCCATAGTGGTTCTCAACTTGATGGTAAGAAGCCAGTGTGGATCTTGAGACTTGAAGATCAACACCTTGAATAAATACAAGCAGATAAATTCATGTTCTCCGAACACGGTAAGTTCCTCATTTTACAGCCGCTTGTTTTCATGCGTGCAGAGGACACTCTATCTTTACAAGGCAGTTCAGGTTTTTACAGACTAACTGGTACAGAGGTTCAGATGATTGAAAGAACATTTCTGTTTACCTAGAGGGATGGTCTCGGTGCAACCTCCCAGCATAGGCTGGGGCAGGGAAACACGCCAAACCACTTTGTTCACATCTACAACAGGAGATAGGTGTAAACGCAGCAGGTTTAGTCCCTTAGTCTTCTCTTCTGACAGTCCTTGGCCTGCACTGGATTACCAGTGTGCCCACAGCACAGTCCCAGTCCACTGAGGAGCAGATGCTCTCCTAACTCCTTTTACCTAAAAACAATAACCAGGCGCTGCCTGCGTTCCTGTCCTTTCTCATCCCTCAGGATGCATGCAGCCTGGCTGTAATTCACTGTTTCACTAAGACTGAACTTTCCAAGCTTTCTTCCATGTCAAATATGTCCCATGTTCATCCTCCTGAGAACCAAAGTTCAGGCTCTTTAATGTCCAGCTCTCCGTACTCACATGGCTTCCTCCACTCTCACTCCTTTCACATCTCTGCCCACCCCCAGAAACACTGCAGCTCGTTGTTGCTCCTAGGGTCTGCCTTTCATCTCCTCCTTTTCACCCCTGACCAACTCTCCTACCCAGGTCAGCAGGAACATTGCAGCAAACAGCCAGACTCCTCCAGGCCATGTCTATCATTTGGAAGTTGCCACTGCATGCAGCACCTTTCATCTCTCAAAGACGTGTGTCCTTGCTAAAAAGGCTGAGTGGAGATGTTTCGTTTGCTGACTTTGCCTCTTGCCTGGCCTTCCCCTGGGCTTTTTGAGCTTTCAGGTAGGGATGCAGCATGACAAAGGTGACAATGCAGGCACAGTCCTGCTTCAGTCAGCACTTTTGTTGGTGGAAGTCACCTCTGCTCCAGGCTGTTGAAGTCAGATGTTGTCGGTTCCACGTCCTTGGAAAGACCTGCAGTAAGGCTAACGGCCTCCTATACCTGCACTTGGAGAGCTAGGAGGAGGGTCTGCTAGAGAACACTCTTGTGCTCACAAGGCACTGAGCACCATGTTGCCTGGACATGAGCATCTGACCTCTTTGTGCTGTGCTCCATAGCCTGACTGGGTTGGAGCAGTTGCTCCAGTGGTTCCCATGCCAGGTCCCATGGCTTTGGACATCTCTACATGGGGCAAGCTTGTTTCACCCTTCCATGACTGTGCAGCCGTAGTGGCAGCAACCAAGCACAGCAGGTTCATGCAGGTGATTCTTGCATCTCCTCACCTTTTAGCTGTTGTTTGACTGTCCAGCTAGTATGGGGCTGCCTGTCCTGCTGAGACACCACAGAGGACACAGTCCTTGCTGGCTCTGCAGTACCAGTCAGCATGATCATGGGCAGGAGCTCAGCAGCAGCCCCAGGCAGACCTTGAGCCCTGTTCATCGCTGACCTCCTATTTATGAGGCCATTGCTATCACTGCAAAGGCTGGGTACCACAGCCACCCGTTAGTGAAGACCTTTGGTCCTTTTCAGTCACTATGTGCCACAAGGTTTTTGATGCTCAGCTTGGTGATGGACAGAAGACTCCTGTTTAGAGAGGTATCCTCCAGCCCAAAGGACTGCAGTGTCTTACTGGAATGGACTGTCCTTACACTATCCATGTGTAGCAGGCAGCTCTGGATCCTGATGAAGTCTTGCTTTTCCCTTAAATATTAATGATGTTCAGTTGAGCTGCCTTACTTCTGAGATCACACACAGGGCAACAGTCAGGCTTTTTTGTGTCTTCACATGCCATCTGCTCTTTCATCATGTACTTTGTAAAGGAGAGGCCCTTCCATTCAGGAAAATCGTTTGATGAATAAACATACTGTTTTCCTGTGATGCCTTTTATTGGGATGTTAACTGCCCTAACAGTGAAAGAGAAAGAGGTTTAGCGTTAAGACATTTCTTTTTTTAACATTTACAAGAGTCTAATTATTATTCCCCTCGCATAGGCAGACTCAGAACTTAAAGCATAGCAGAGATTGTTCTCCTGTGTGGTGTGCGCTGTCAGGAGTGTCCAATGAATAATGTAAGATCATGTCTTCATATTGCGCTCAAAGAAAACACCAAAACTCTGCTCTCGCTTTCTGAGCTCCTGCTCATGAAGGATTGATTGTGCTCTCGTGGGAGCTGCAAGCCTACAAGTGGAAGCTGTCCTTTTTCCATCACCATGGAAAGCTATGATAAGTCCCAGGAGGAGCAAGTCCTGCTGAAATAGGGCAGAGAGCTGTGTGTGCTGACAGTGATGTACACCTTGTTGTAGAGGTCTGCACCTCCAACAGTCCCAAAGTGGCTCCTGTTCAGAGAACACTTCCTTTCAGACAGCATCTGAATGTATTATTTTACAAAGTACTGAGGACCAACAAACTCTCTGCAGGACATTTATCTTCCCAGGGCTTGTTTTCTGCCCTCACCATGGGAGCACCAAGTGTCTGATGGGTATATGAGGACTGTCTCTTCCCGTCCCACAATGCGCCAACCACAAAATATGGAAAGCTGTAAGTTAAGAGACATATTAGTTAAAAACAAATTTGGAAACTGCTGATGTCCCACTAAAACCAGCGTCCTGCCTCTTGTGATGAGCAGCAGCAACTGGCTACAGGAGGTAGAAGAGAAGCACCATCGTGTATGGCCATAGGAAATCGTGGAATCATTGGATTGGGACCTTAAAGCTCATCCAGTTCCAGCTCCCTGCCATGGCAGGGGCACCTTCCGCTAGACCAGGTTGCTCCAAGCCCAATCCATCCTGGCCTTGAACACTGACAGGGAGGGGGATTTCTCTCCAACCTTCTGTGTTGCTATATTAATTTCTTCTTTTATCATTAGTTTACCTTTCTTCTTCTCGTTCCCCTCTGTGTCGCAGTTTAAACCCATCCTCATTTAGCTGAGGTTAAGATTAGGGCTTTTTTAAGAAACAACCTCATAACACCCCTCCTACAGGCGCTGCCTGGGAGCAGCAGTAAGGGCCCAGTCTCCCTGTCAGATACTCGCTAACAGATAGCATCACATTTGCAGAGAAGTGCCGAGGATTGTGAGCTATTCCTGAGGGAAGGGGATCCATTCTGCCCAGTGATCAGTGTCAGTCCTGGCCCTGGTGCTGGAGGAAACCGAATGCTGTTCTCAGAAACATTGGTGCTCTCCCTGACTCCTGAACAAGCAATGCAGGTGTTTGGATTCAGCTCCAGCAGCATTTTTGTGCCAAACCATTCTATGATCCTATGAAATGTAACCTAGAGAGGGGCTTTTAAAGATCTCGAACTGTTCACACAGATGACAAACCCACAGGCATTGAAAATGTAGGGCAAGGAGCAACTTCCTTGCCTGTGTTGAAGCCCTGTGAGCACCGGATGGGAGGCATGGGCTGGCATCAGGCGTGAGCAGTGCGGCAGAGAGCCAGGGGAGGGCACCAGATGCTGCACAACAGCGGCAGAGGTGCTGCCGCATCCCCGCAGCCGAGGCCAGAGAGGATGTAGGTGTTGGAGCTCAGCACCTTGAGCCAGCACCCATCCCTGGCCTGCTGCACGCTGCTCCGCTGCTGGGAGCCCTGGAAGTGTCTGGCTCCATGTCCCCAGCTGGGACACTGCGGTGAGCCACATTGGATGTGTCTGTGGATCGGGGAGGATGGACGCTTGCTGATGTAAGGGCACCTGGATTCAGGCTTGTGTTAAAAGCACATAGAATCTCCAAATGGTTTGGGTTGGAAGGAAACTTCAAAGCTCATTACTCCAAATGCCCTGCATTTGATATCCTGCAGGGACATCTTCAACTACATCAGTTTGTCCAGAATCACATCCAGCCTGGCCTTTGATGTCTCCAGGGATGGTGCATCCACCACCTCTCTGGACAACCTGTGCCAGTGTTTTACCACCCTCATTGCAAAGAATTCCTTCCTCACATCCAGCCTGAATCTCTCTCTTTTGATTTAAAACCATCACTCCTCATCCTATTGCAACAGGCCCAGCTAGAAAGTCTCTCCCATCTTTCTTATAGACCCCTTTTATGTACTGAAAGGCTGCAATAAGGTTTCTCTGGAGTCTTCTCCAAGCTGAACAAGCCCAGATCTCTCAGCCTTTCCTCATAGGTGTTCCTTTGCAAACAGGCTCCTGCCTGTGCACAGGTAGGGGGGCATTCAAACAGGGAGATCCCACCTGCACATCCTGTGATAGACGACACCCCAGAGCCTATAGAACCAGGGCTAATGGTCCCTTTCAGCAGAGATGGTGAGCTGTGTGGGTAAACAGGTTTTAATTCTAGGCCTATCCATGCATCCCTAACTGTTGCTGGCACTGCATCCAAAGCACAGCTCGGAAAACAGCGGTTCCACCCAGCTACCCAGAAAACCGAGCTGTCAGCATCCCTGTCCCCGGGCTCAGGGGGAACATTACCTCTGGATTTGTTCCCTGTATATTAATCATACTGATTCCCTCTTGGGCACTCTGCCTAAAATAACAGCAATAAAACCCCCAACATAAGCTCGAGACCAGAACTACTAAAAGGACTGAGTTCCTGCGCTCAGTGTAGCTATTTGTGATATTTAAGGGGCAGCTCCTATAAGATACTGCATCGACTGGCCATGATCCAGGAGATAAATAAGCTGCTGTTTCATCTCAAGCCAGTGAATCACCCTCATCAAAATCAATAGGACTGATCCCATTAATTGGGTAGATCTTGCAACTGCTTCTGCGTTCTCATCACTCTCCTATAATAAAAAGCTTGATTCAACCTTTTCTTTAGTACTATGTCAACTCCAAAAGTATAAGCAATGTTAGCTAAAGTCATCTTTTTCCTACATATCACCCTTATTGGCAGGAGGCTGTGAGGCAGACTGCAACTTCCCGCAGGAGAGGAGAGCAAGAGGAGCTCTCCTGCAGCCTGTAATCCTCAAGGAAGATTGGAGTTTGGTTGCCTCCAGCAGTTTCTCACTGTGCTGTAAAGTTTAGAGACTCCGCTGGGACTGCAGGAAAGTGCCTCTCTGAAAGGTTACATGCAGCGGGACAGAGCTGCAAGGTGACAGAGCAAAGGAAGGAAAGAAGGGAGAAAGAGATCACCCTGACAGCTCTATACAGGAAAGCATTCACTCCTACTGAAAGCAGAGATACACAGCAGCCCTCTTGTTCCTCCTTTCTCCATGGCCAAGCACAGATTTTCTTCCTTGACCTGGTCTATGGAGCAGCAATGTGGCATCAGCCTCTTCCTTCCTCCTGCCCTTTTGAGGCCAGCGTCTGAGATACCTGCCAAGGAGAGGGAAAACATCAATGGGTGTGGATCCATGAAGTGTGCCAAGTGTGTGAGGGGAAAGGGAGGACTTGCAGGGCAGAGTGACCCTGGACAGGCTGAACAGCAGTAATATAGACTAAAATACTTGGGATGATGACAAGAGACATCTCTGGGCAGGGCAAAAACCTTCTGCCAAACTTCCAGGGGTTAGAAATATGCTAAGCTTTGGAAGGAGCAAAGAGTCATGGGTTTTTGTAAGGAATGGGAAAGCAGGGGATAGGTGTGATGCTCTGTTGGTGCAAGGTGACTACAAATAGCTGCGTAAATATCCACACACGCTCTTCAGAGGGTCATACTGCTTTTCCAGCACGGCTGCATCCAGCCTGAGCCTGGAAGTGTTTCCACACTGGGTAAGAAGCAACCCGAAGCCTGGGAAAACCATTGGCACATGCTGGTGTTCCCAAGGGTGGGCACAGCAATAGGCTTTGCCTTGTGAACCTGCCATGTCCAGACAAGCTCACGGGAAGAGGTGCCAGGAGGAAGCAAAATCCCCACAGATGAACAAAGCATCTCTCTGCTCCTCAGGAGGGCCAAATCCTGGGAGGTGCGAAGGCAACGGAAGGTGGAAGAAAATTAATGTGGTTTCCCACTTTAACAGTTTGGTTCATCTGCGTGGGTAATTAGCAGAAACAAGAGGAAAATATTGCTCCCTGGCTCTGCCCTGTGCGGAAAACTGGAGCTTTCCCTGCAGATGCTTCCATGTGCTCCCTCTAATTGAGCTGGCAGTCTCGTTTGGGCCGACTCCAGCCTGCAGCAGAGGGAGCAGCTTTGTTGCAGCTTGGATGAGTCCTGCCAGTGGGACTCTTTGCTGCATCTTCATGGCGAGTGGGAAAGCAGCCCTGGAGAGGGACCTCGATGCCAACCGTGCTCTTCATTGTGCTGTTGTAATAAAGCCCTTGTGGCACTGAGGGCTCTTCCTGCTGAGCCATGCTGTCGCAGAGGCACCTTTGCAATGTGCTGCCATCAGCAACAGCATCCCGTGTCCCTCCGGTCTGGAGATCTTCTGTAGTTACCATGGAAAGCTTCAAACCAGAGTCGGAGATCCTTGTACTGGTGTTTCTGATGGGAAATCATCCCCAGGCTCACCACCCTCCATCCTGCTGCTCTCTGGAGATGCAGCTTTGGGTGACTGCTAAAGGAGATGGGTAGTCACTTAGCACCACCAGGGCTGTCTCGTGCTGAGCTTGTCACCACCTTGCCTACCGTGTTTCTGCTGCTGGCACTGCAGAGGAGGCTGGGCCAAGTATTTGTGGTGTGTGACCTGAAAGCTACACTAAACCAGGAGTGAGTGACATCATTCAGGTGTGAATCCAAGCAAACCACAGCCAGACAAACTGCGGGTGGAAAAATCATTGGGCAACTCCTTATGAATGCCTGCATAGCTTTCCTGACCATTGTCTCACTGCCACAGGTCACTGTCACCCTTCAGCACCCAGGGATGCAACTGCATTCAGTGAAAACCTCCAGCTCAGTAAATTCGGCATCTCCTTCACTGGGAACCAGAAACCACAGGCCTGGGATGCAGTGCAGATGTCATGGAGGGATTCCCCCTAACTCCTCACCCCAACTGGGGCTCAGCAGCATAACAACTGCAGCATCTCTCATAGCAGGTCATGTTCTGTCTCTGTTATTCCATCTCAGCCCAACTGTTCCTACTCCGGAAGGGAAGTGACAGCAAATGACAGGAAGATATAGGGGAAGGAGGTTGCTTGAGGTGCACCATGACCAGCCCTGGTCCTCCTGGGCTTGCTGAAGGTGGGTGTCCAGCACCATGGTGATGTGCAGGACTACACAGTGCGCGCACAGAGGACACTGGGCACAGCCATAGGGCTGCAGCATCATTGTGCTCTGCCCCTCATGGGCATAGGGGTAGCCCACATCCCCTGCAGCCTGGGACAACCATTATGTCATGGAGGCTGGAAGCTAGTATTTCTCCTCCCCACAAGTGGATCAATATCACTACGGTTGGCTCTCCAGGAGTACCTGAAGGGAGAAGCAAGGACCTGGATGCACTCACACAGCTGTGCCTCTGTGAGCTGCAACAGGGGATAGAGGTCCTGCTGCTGAGCCAGGGTGGAAAGGTGTTCTCTGTTCAAGCACAGCTGAGCAGGGAGCAGCTGCTGCTATGTGCCTTGCAGAGGCTCACATGGCTCTGCCCAGCAGGAATGCTGAGCCTTTTCCCTGTGCCACAAGCAGGGAATGAGCGCAGCTTGGCTGTCAGATGCTTACAGTAATAGAACCCAACCCATCCCTGGAACAAATGAGAATAACAGCTAAATCAGAGGCAGTCACTACCTGGTCCCTGACACTCCGCCAGCTGAGGAGGTGAAATGGAACCTGATGGTAAGTTGTTCTCTTCAGAGCATCCAAGTGCTCATGAAGCCCACAGATGAGCATGGAGCAGGGTGGTGAGAGCACACATGCTGCGGGAGGGCAGCGGAGGGTGCTTTGGGAGGGGTGGGCAGGCTGGAGGGCAGGAGAGCTGGGCTGGGGACACACACAGGGCTCCTCTCACTTGGGAAACTGCATCCCCAACTCCAGTGGAGTCAGAGGAAGAGCATCCCTGTCAATGGTGCCGTGAGTCTCCCTGCTTCCCAAGCTGGGACCCCAGACTGCAGCAGGCTGTCTCATGGCCACAGTTTGACTTTCCAGCACCAATTAGCTGGGAGAGGAGCCATGCAGCTAATGAGCACATGAGGGGGTTTATCTCACCAAGCGGGCATGGTCACTGCCTATAAACCTCTTGGTAAACGCAGCAGCTCGGTATTGATCTCTGGAAGGCCGGGTGCTCCAACGCATAAAAATCACACAGAGAAATGTTCATCTGCTCCCATCTGGCTCCTGCTGCTGCTTAAGGCCCAGTGTCCATGAGACCAACTGCTCTCCGTGCCCAGCATGGTGAAGAGCCCTCATCACGGAGTAGGTGACATTTGTGGCAACTGAGGCTGTCAACAGTGAGAGACTGGCACCCCTTGGGAGTCTCTGCCTGTAAGCTGGGACGTTTGAAAAAGGAAGGGATATATCCTGATTTCCATAGGTCACAGTGAAGTGCCAGAGAAAAGAGGAGATAACGCCATCAGAGAGACCTCGAGAGATATACTAGATCCACAGAGGGAAGATCTGTTTATCTTTCCTGATAGACTTTACAGGAATGAGCATTATGGTATCTGCACCTTTTGGCTGGGTTGGTTTTAAATAAACCTACATCTGGAGCATCTGATCATTCAGAAAAGTCAGCACAGAAGGCAAAAGGGTCTCAGTGTCACAGGAGAGCATCTCAACCAGGGAGGCCATGGCACGGTGTGGTGGGAATACCAGGCTTCCCAGCTGCAGCAGCAGAGACCTGCAGGAGGGTGCCAGGGAAGCTGCCTGGTGTCTGAGGATTTAGAGCTGTCCCCATCCAGCCCTTCATGCCCAGGAGGTCTGAGCCGGTTACTTTTCTGCTTCCACCTCCTCAGAGCCACAGCGCGGTTGGTGCTGCTGAACCCACTGTACGTGGGATTAGGAGTGGGTAATTAGCCCTGAGCTTTTCTGCTGTCTGTACCTGCAGGAGGCTGGAACAGAAATCTGAGTCAGACAACAGCAGTTGGGAAACGCACCAAGCCTGGGCAGAATAATCAGTTGCTGGTAATGACTACTTTTTCTTGCCACATCACTGATGCCTCCCATTGTACCACACTCGCTGCCTGCCGCGGGGTTTGCAGGGAAAGGACATTCTGTCAATCTCGGAGGCACGTTGCTCCAGTGGGAGATATTGCCCTTCTCACTTCACAGGCTGGGGAGATGCCTTGAGCTGTAACCTGGCAGCGGGCACAGTTCCACCACAGAGCACCTTTGCTGCGTGGCAGGGAATTGATGTTTCCTTCCTAACTCAGTCACACAGCAATTTCCACCACAAGCAATTTAAACAAACCTTTAATCTGTGATTCTGTCCAGGCTGATAATCCTCATGCTGGCACATCCAGGGGAAATGAGTCTTCTACCATGGCAGGCTGTAATAATAACATATAATGTTTCTTCCCTTGGGAAATCCGGCCAAGGGCATTGGAAATGTCTTGTGAGCAAGGCTGAATGAAGCCCTGCGATCCCCCTGTGAAGCAAAGCTGATTTCTGCCTATTTTGTAGACAAGGTACGGGGCACAGAAAGGTTCCCAGGAGCTCAGGAATGTCACCAACCAGGGAATAAAACCCAGGAGCTCCCAACCTCCAGTTATCATTGCTAAACACAGCAGCTCACTGTTTCACTCAGCTGCCATTGAGGATTTGTCCCCATGCTTTCCTTGGAGGATGCTGAGGCAGTTAGGCAGAGCCATGTAGTGGCTTAAGCATCAAAAGAAAAAGGAGAGAGGTTTACAGAAGCATGACTTAATGCACATTTGCCTGTCAGCTTGGAGCATGACCATGTTCAGATATCACAAGTCAAGTAACTGATAACTGCTCATTTATTAATCTCTGGTAACTCAATCTGCCCTCTCAGCCTTAAGTGCTGAACAGAGATCATGCCCTCAGGAGCTGGAGACCAATTTTACTTGTCAGAAGCCTTAGTCCCTGACTCCCTCCTTAATGCTAGCACTCCTAATAATAACCATTGGGCTGATTTTCTGTCGCATTACAGACAATGCCAGCTCCCTTTCTGGAAGCTCTGGCTGCCACATTCTCCTGTGCTGGAGAAAGAGCTGTGAACATTCATGACATGAGCTTTGCAGGAGGGCACGTTTATGCCTGGAGAAGTCTGGAATTTGCATTATAAAAAGCTCCCACCCCCTTTCACATCAACACTGAAGTCCTCTGGGTACCAATGCTTTCATCAGCGCCAGTGGAGAAGAGCAGGGACTCAGGGGCCCCTTGTCTTGCTTCTTGCTCATCCTCGTTCCAGACACACTGAGCAAAGCCTCCTTATGAGTGGCAGTCCCAGCAAAGAGTTTATGGTTGAGCTGGACCGAAAATTGGGGGAAACAAAGTCCCCACATTGGAGCAGGATGTGGCTGAGGTCACGCATCCAGCCCGGCAGGGATGGGAGTCAAACTGAGTTAATAAACTCCCTGTCTATTGGCCCTGATGCAAATCCTGATTGCTGCCTGCTCCATGTGATCTCATCGCAGGGACCTCAATGACTGCTGTTGTCCCCCCCTCTTCCCTGGCTGCACTCCAGCTGCCTGCCCTGGACTGGGACCAGCTCTCCCAATTCCACCCCTTGGGGATTCATCCTCATTGGGAACTGAGAGCCTTGAGAGTGAACGTGGCAGCAGCCCAACGCTGCCGATCCAGGAGGCTCTGCTTCATTAGCCCCAAAAGATTGCTGACCATGAACGTTTCAATTGTGGCATTGCAGGTTCTGCTTCTCAATAAAAGCAAAAAGCAATTTCGGAGAGCACAGGCAATAAAGTGGAACCAGCTTTATCACAGCTGGTTAAGAACGGTCGTCAAATGTACCCTGTGGAGTAACCATTTCAGGAAAGCTGCTGTGTCTGAAAGCAGAGGTCTTGCCTGCAATGGACAGGCTGGGAGAGGGACCTGACACATGCAAACATCCCAACTCCAGAGGGGCTCACGTCTGACCCCGAAATGCATGGCCAGTGGCAGGGCTACCAGCAAGATCTGCAGATGCTGAACACAGGTCCCCATCTCTGCAGTTACCTCTGCCACAATGCCTTGTTCACCTGGAAGGAGAAGGGATGTGGGTGTTGCATATGGGAAGGTGTGGAGCTGCCCCACTGATTAGAGAGCTGGGCAGCTCATCCAGGCAATGAGAAGCAGCTGGGACAGTAGCTACAAATAGCTTGAGGGCTGCAGCCTGGGCTAAGCTAGGTTCTTTGTTTAGCACAGGGTTTTGGGCTTCATGGATCAGCAAGTAAGGCCATGCACCAGCCCAAAGCAGGTGGAGATCCTTCAGGTACCAAAGGTGTTGTTTCTTCTGATGGCCCTATCAGAGGTGGCATAGAGGATACCTGACTTTCTCCCTGTCTCTGTTTAGGGGGAATCAGTTGACTGCAGTCAGCCTTGTTCCTTCTCCAGCAGGTTCCTGCACCGGACCCTTCATCTGAGTTCTGTCAAGTACCTGGTAGGTGATGCTTCTCATGCTGAAAGAGTTTGGGGCCAAGGACAAGAGTGGTAGAACATCAAGACTGGCAGCTCCTTTGGTTTCTCTGCTATACATTCTCTCTGTCTTTTCCCTGTGCTCAGTGTTTGTTTGTTCTCTGTTTTCCCCCATTTCAACTTTTGCCCTCTGGTTTAGTCTTGACTTGCTCCCCTTTTGCTAATGGTTCTTGCATCTCTCCTCTGGGCCAGGAGAGGTCAGAGGTCTTTGGGTGGATAAGGTATAACCTACTGGTCTTGGTTTGCCTGGCTGAAGCTGGTCCCATCTCAGTTCCAGACTGGGAAAAAGCAGGGTTTTCCTTAGGACTTCAATCAGCTGGGAGGTCTGACGACACAATGTACCTCTTGTCTGCAGCTGAAGATCCTTCGGAAAGCATCAGCCTGGATTGGATTTGTGGTCCCTGTGGAGACCATTATTAGCAAGGTCTACCCCTTGCAATCTCCCAAGCCCAGAAAACCTGCCAAGAAGCCCCAGGGAAGATTAATGTGCTTTATCCTCTCCATCATCCCTACCAGGATCCAGAACATCCTGGGCTACCAGCCAGCAGACTGGGATCAGAGCAATGTGCCCAAAGGTAAGAACTGTGACCTTTTGGCACACCTGAAGGCTTTGCAGTTAAGAAGCACCCAGCACCATGTGTGCTGTGAAAACACACTGGGACAGGGATATCTGTGCTGGGTAGAAAGCTGGGAAGCATTCGGATGTATATTTGTTCTGTATGTGTTATGATTTTGCCTCCTTTGAATCCCTGCAGAGATCCAAGAAGCCCTGATCAACTCTTCTAACAAAGCAAAAAAGAGGAAGTGGGATAGCACAGATGAAGAGGAGGAGGAGGAGGAGCAGTCCTTGTTGGCAGAACTGGAAGGGGATATGTTAGAGGATGACTCTAACGATCTCACATACAAGGTAAGAGCTTCTGGCTGCTGAGAAGGTTTCCCCTCAGGGGCTGAGCAATTTGGAGATGATTGCATTTAGCTCCTGGTAGACTGGGAATGTCACTGCATGGGTCTGCAGGGGATCATGTGCAGGGAGCTCTAAAGAGGTTTCCTTTACTGTGCTTCCTCTGAGGGCTGCAAGTGTCCAAAGAACACTGGAACTTCGTCAGTGGTTGAAGGGTGTGGGTGGCCCACTCATCCCATTGCCCTTTGGTTGGTGTCACGGCAAAACAGTGTTTCTGCCATCCTTGGTTATTTGGCTGTGGCTACCAGCATTATTTGGAATGAGGCCAGCATATCCTTCCTCAGACTACTTCTCTCCTCCCCAGTCCTCAGATGTAGAAACAGATAGTGAGGAGTATGAGTCCCAGAACAGCACTGAGACAGACCTGGAGTTTGAAGAGCAGGACGGGATTGTTATGCTGAAGGAGTCATTGGATCTCCAGGTGAGTGTGCCTGCTCCATGGCTGTAGACTCTAATACTGGGCTTTAAGGATGTAGTTCAGTCCTTGCTCCCTTGGCTGCAGGAGAAGGTGTCCTTGTTTGCTTAGGCTAATCTGAATTTCATGAGATCACTCATGGATTTTGTGCTGCCCTTCTGCAGAGCTGCATCATGACCATGCCCCTGTCTCTGCAGGTGGAGAACATACAGCCTGCTGATGTTAGTGATACCCCAGAGCTGCTGGCTGCAAGCACATTGCCAGGACCAGAGGATCCAGCTGTGTCCACCAATGAGGAAGATGCTCCAAATGTTGATAGTGGTGATGGTGATACCCAGAGGCGACAAGCAGATGTGAGCAGTGGGGATGGCAGTGGGCAGGAAGCTGATGCAGACTATGATGACAGCAGCAGTTTGTCATGCTATGGGGTAAGGATTCCTCTGTGCTGAGCTATAACCCCACACTATCATCTTTTAGTGTGCAACAGGAGGGAGTGTGAGCTCAGAAGTGTTTCAGCCTGGAAAGATGCCTCTAGGTTCTGAGCCTTTGTGAAATAGTTCTCTACTTGCTGCCAAGTGAGCCAGGAAAGGGTTGTAGGGACTCTCTTTCTTCCCTCTGTGCAAAGAGAGAATCCCCATGTATTGTTGAGATGGGTTATGGGTGGATACGTTGCTGGGTGTGTGCAATGCTGTGTGCCAGGACCACCAAATGCCAATTGAGCATCTTGTGCTGGGACCCAGGGTGCAGCCACTACCAGCAGGTCACCATGAGCCCTTCATGACTCACTGGCCCAGGTACCAGTGAGGATTGGTGGGAGAGTCTTCATCATTAGCAACTTCACATGGGGTTCTTTCCTGCTCAAGACCCATCTGTTGCCGAAGCACTGGTGGCTACTCTTAATTCCTATGAAGCTGGTGCTCAGCTCTTTGGCTTGCAGGGAAATGGAGGGTACAGAGAGTTGCTCAGTGGGTTGGTTTGTACTCACTATCAGTGGTGGTCAGCTGGTGTGATGGATGAAATCTGTTGTGTTTTCCAGGATAAGCAGGAAAACTGATCCATGGACCTGGACTTTTGCTGTGGCTGCAAGTGCCTTGTTCTCTGGGGCAGCTGTGTCCTGAAGTAAGATTGCGAGATGTTATATTGATATTTTTTGAACTTTATAATAAAATTACCTTATTTTTCATGCTAACTGGGATGCAATTGACTGTCAGTATCCAGAGCTGGCAGGTTCTGCCTGTGCACTGGATGGCATGGGCATGCTGCTGCTGGGAGCCCAGGGTATGGAGCTTCCAGAGGACCTTTCTTACTGATCCGTCCTGTGAAGAGGCCCTTTGTGGCTCCTGGGAGAGTGATGACTTTAGGAATGGGAAGGAGAGGGGTGTAGAGGTGAGGCTCAGGCTGAAAGGAGCTGGACGTCCGTGTACCTAAGAATGGATGGCTGCAGTGACTGGTCCCCACATGGCTGCAGAGGCATGGGATGGCTGCCTCAGAATAACCTTCCTCCACATGCATGACATCCCCAAGATATACAGGGGTAGCAAGGCTGTACCCCAGGGCAAACCAACTAACTTCATGAGGAGTCCATGATGCTCAGCATTTAGAGGTCTTCTGGTTGGGTACTTCTTCATGCAGCTTTCTCCCTCTCTGGGTCCTACAGAACCCTACAGACCTGAGCAAACTGCAATTTGGTGTCTGGAAAGTCAGGTTGGGATTGGAAAGTACCTGAATGCAACCTGGGGTGACTTGAGCTTCTCCAGCACTTGATATGTTGCCTGGAACAAGTCACAGTATCTGAAACTGCAAAGAGCAGTACCTCCTCCAAATGTGAGTGTAAAATGGGAACAGCTTGGGGTGTTTGGTGCTGTGGCTTGGGGCATGCCTGGAGGCTGTGCCTGACACACAACTGCCTTGAGCTCTATGAGCCTGTGTGTATCAGCTTGCACTAATGATTCTCTGAGTGTTAAAAATAACTGTGGCATTCTGAAGCAGGGATGTTGTACTGAACAAGCTGAGATTTTGGGCAGGTTTAACCTGGCTGGGCCAGGCCAGTTCATGCTCTGAGCATGCCAGTGGATAGCCATTGCTGACTGCCAGATCAGTAATGTCTGTGCATGCTCTTGCCATGGACAAAGCCCCTAAGGAAGCTTAAACTGAAGGGAAGGAGGTGTTGAGATGCCCTGAGGCTTTGTTCTTATGTTTCCCAATACATATGGGCTGCAAGAAAGAATAGCAGTTAAAACCCATCAATCCCAGGAAGCTTAAAGGCAGGGCAATAATGAGGATGGAGATGTCCTCCCTCCCAGGCCCTGCTGTGATCAGGGGCGCTAATGTCTTCCTAATTAAGGATTGTTTCTTCTGTCAAAAGCAGCCCTGGGGCACACTGTGCTCTGTGCAGCTCTTCCTGCTGGGCTGCAGTGGTTGTGTGAAGGGCTCCTCTGGCCAGCACTGAACCCCGTTTAAAGGAAGTGATGTGTATGCCCTAAACAAGTGGTTTGGTCAAGGCCCCCCTCCTCCAACTACAGCCCTTAATCCATTTTCTGGCACTCTAAAGTTGATTCTCTCCATACAGATCTGGGCAGAGCATTGGTCCTGGCTCCTTGTACCTGTTCTTCAGTGGACCAAGTTTTTGCCTAGGCAGAGACATTTTTCTCCCGGGTTACATCAGTGATTTGTGCATCATCAATGTACAGAGCAGTCCTGAATCATGAAGCTTCCATAGCTATAAAGCTGCTCAACAGCCTTCCCCATAGCAGTGTGTCTTTAAATGCAGGTATGCTTCTTACCTGGTATTATTTGCAGCCACAATAGCAGTGGTGTCATTAATGCTCAATAAGAGCAAGGGTTTTTTCTGAAGATTGATAGAGCAGCTGATGCTACAACTCCTGGGTATTATATTAGGCTCTGCATCAGTTCGGTTGCTCCTTGGTTGTGTTTGATAGCTCTCCCATTCTCTGCAGCCAGTGCTTTGTAAAGCAGAGATTAATAAAACATCCTTTAGTGGCATATAGCTAGGTAAGGGCTCTCTGAAATCCATGCAGGCTTTTCCTGCTTGCTCCTGAGCTTTAGTAGCGCTGGATATGGAGATGAAGAGGAGTCTTTGTTCACTGTCTGGGTGGCAGGCTGCAGAGTGACTATGCCTTAAAATGCAGTGAGGAAACAACTAGCACTAAATCTGGTGCTCTGAGCTCACCTGTAAATGAATTCTGTGCACACCTGGCTGCAAAGAGGGGCATGCCCAAAGCCTCCCAGACCTTAAGGCTTGATTTAGGAAGAAGACTCATCCTCAAGAAGAGTCATAGGGGAAATGAATGGCTTGGTGGAGTGAGAACTAGCTGCAGATCTGCTTTGTCCCAAGGTCATCATCCTGCATCCAGCCCAAGTGGTGCGTGTTTGTATGGTTGAGGAGGTGGGGGGAAGAGGAGGGAGCTGCTGTGTGTGAAGGCTCAGACTGGAGAGAGGTGGCTGTGGGAGGTGCCTGAATGTGACAGTGGCTGCTGGTGGCCTGGTAGGTGTCCTCACTGCTGGGGGGTAATGGGTGCTGGAGGGCTGTGAGTGAGCTGCATGAAATACCTGTTTGTGCGTGGGCTTTGTGTAGCTGTATTATGGGAAGCACTATACATCCCAGAAATGCAGGTTCGTGGCTAAAGGCTATTTGGCTGGTTCAGTGGTGCAGCAGCCAGTGGTCACCAGGATGTGGTACTACAGAACCTGATGCTTTTTGAGGACTTGATCCCTTTTCACATTGGGGGGGGGGGGGTGTACAGATGGGAGAGCGTTCTGCCAAAAGGCAAGAATCTGCTAAAGACTCCTGAGCATCTTCTCAGCGCCAGGAGCCAGGCAGAAGGGTGGCCATGGTGAGGAGCAGGCACTGAGCTGTAGGGGAGGGTTGGGGTGAGGAGCAGGTTCCCTCCCTCCACCTTTGCACACCCTGGAAATATCCAGTCACTGTTTTTTCCAGGCCGTGACCTTGCCTCCTCCTGCAGATCAGTGGGGTTGGGGTTTTGGGAACCATGGGAGCTGTGGGATGCTGAGGTCTGCACCTCCCATAACCGTGGTGTCCATGTAGCTTCTGTGACTTAGTGGATGGACACAAGGGCCACCAAAGAGAAAGCTAGGTGCTGTGATAGAAGAGGACTGGGAGAGGGAAAGAAATTGAGGGGTTAATGCAGGAGTAGGGGGATGAATACACAAATATGGCCCTGGAGGGAGCCTGAAGGGGTAAGTGAAGGTGACCCCTATGGTCAGGGTCCTTCAGAGCATGTGTGGACCAAGCAGCCTGCAAAGGGCTCTACACTTGATCTATGACAAGGGCATTGCATGGGAAACAAATGGCTTAATTGAGGCAAAAATGATCATAATTAGCATGAGCAAATCCAATTAGGAGGATGAGGCAGGTTACCTTGGGTCTGTCATTGGGAGCATGGGTGTTGGGTGGTGTGGGATGGGCAGGGAAGCAGGGTGGTGGATGCCCCCTGGGACTGGCACTCATTAGTATCTGCTCCTTGGGCTGCTGGCTCTGTGCCCTGGATGGAGCCTAATTAGGATGAAGAAATGGAATTGCCAGGGGTGAGGGGCTGATAGACAGGCAATTGCTTCCCATGGAGCAGCTTCCCAACAAATGCTGTTGCTGTCAGCTGTTCAAAGCTGGTAATGGAGAGGGTCAGAAACCGTATTCCAGCCTTGCTCCAGGGCTGGAAGGAGCATTTTGCACTTCCCTCCAAAGAGCAGAAGGAAAATTGTCCTGTTTGTCCTTTAGGGGTGGCTGCCTTGTTCCTCATAAGCCTGGGGGCTGCGGAGGTGGGGACATGCTGGGCTGTGGTGCCTCTGCCCTGGCATCCTGGAATGATGAAGTTAAATGTGAAGTGTAACTTTGCAGATGGCAGAAGGCATTCATACGCATGCACGCGACTGCCACAGACCTAAAACGTGTTTATTTCCAGCAAAATCATCTTTATGAATTGCAATTTTTGTTACAAATTTATTCTTCTCGAGAATATATGAATCCAAAGCTCTTCCCATAGGGTTTCTCTTTCCTGTTCAATCTCCTGGTCCTCTAGAACTGGTTATTCACACAAGCCCAGCAGCAAGGGGCAGACACTGAGCACCACCTCAATGTAATCCCCTGCCTTTTCCAGCCCAGCAACAACTTCTCAAAGTGACCCCACTGTGTGAATAGCAAAGTATGGGCTGGTGAGCCCCTGAAGATGCTGGGCTGCGGTGCTGTGCCTGGTGTGGTCCCACCTCTGTCCCAGCAAAACCAGTATCCCTTCCAATGGGAGAAGCAGGCAGTTCCCACAAAGCATCAGGAGCTCTCATGACCTGCAGCCTCCTTCCTCACAGGCAGAAGGGGAATTTGGAGTTCTCCTGCCCATCCTGCTCAGCTTCCTACTGCATCCACAGCAGATGCAAGCCCTCAGATGTGCAGGCAGATGACTGCCTGGTGCTCTCATCCATGTGAGATTCCTGTTAGCAGCTCACAGCAATAATCCTGGGTTTATCTTCATGCAAGAATGAGGGAGACTTTCTGATGTGTCCCTGGGGAACTTGGGCCAAGCTCCAGGTAATGCCAATGGCCAACATTGAGGATCCGGCTCCCCTCTTCGATGCAGGCAGCCAGGGTGAAAGTGCTGAAGCTGCTCTACATTCAGTGGGTTTTCCAGCTGCTGTTGGAGCTGCACATCTGCATGGTCATGAGACAAACAACTCTCCTCATACCTGCTTATCATTGAACTAACCTGATTGGAAAAGACCTTTTAGATCATCAGGTCCGGCTGTTACCTTGCAAAGCTCTGCCTCTCATCATTGCAGGGTAAAGTGCCTGGTCCTGGGTGACTGGGGAATTAATTCACAACTTTCCGGAGGACGTGGTGTGATTCCCAAGTGCACGCAGGGGTTTGGAGGCAGGGCTGGTGCTGTGCTCTGCTTTGCTTAGAGATGTGCATGCAGGGGTTTGGAGGCAGGGCTGGTGCTGTGCTCTGCTTTGCTTAGAGATGTGCATGCAGGGGTTTGGAGGCAGGGCTGGTGCTGTGCTCTGCTTTGCTTAGGGATGTGTGCAGTAAAACCCAGCCAGGCTGTCTCCAGGTGCCCTGTGGGGGTTTGTAGTTGTCAGTAAAGGGCTGTTCATCAGGGCTGACCTCTGCTTCTGCTGACTTATCTGAATCGAAGATGCTTCAGACCAGCTAAGCAATGTTTAAGCCCTGAGCTGGGTACACAGACCCCATGTTGTGAAGGGGGCTGCATCCAATGTGTATCTGGGAGCCATTACCATCACTCCAGTGACAGAGCGCTCCTGACCAGCACCAAGGAAGTGCACCATTTCCAGGCCAGATATTTTGGGCTCATTTATAGTTTAATGTTGAAGTTTTCCAAAGGCCTTGAGCCAATTTTTGTGCTTCTGCCTTTATTGCAGTCTCTTGAGCCAGAGCCGAGCTGCTGGTCACAGTTGGGTGGTGTGGACAAACTGATGCTTTACCCAATGCCGCAATGGGGTTGACAACCAGCTAGGAGATGGAGAGCTGAGGCCTGGATTCTTATTGCATGTCACACTGTGAGTAAAGTGGGGGAAAAATAGTGAGATCCAGTGAGCCAGACCTCCCCTTGCTAATGGCTGTGTTCAGCTGAGCTGGGAAATGAGCTGCCCCTCTCCTGCAGCATCCCTCTTGTGTGTCTTTTGAGCTAAATCCCCAGTGAAAGCTCCCGAAAACAAAGCTGGGAAGGAGAGTGTGCTGCAGGCATTAATATGCACATACATTAGGTTGTGACTCACACAAGAAAGGAGAGTAATTTTCAGGTCCAATTAGCTTCATCTGTGCACTCCCCAAAACCCGCTGTATCTATTCATATTTCATTTAAGACGCTGCCAGGTACCGGCTTAGGAAAAGAGAAGGTGATAGGGAAGGATGAGAGCCAAGAACAGCTCCCATCCCAGCCCCATAAAGAAGGGTGAGGTCTGTGCTGATGCCTGTGCTCTAGATGTGGCTCTGGGTGTGGGTTCAGAGGGACCCAAGGATTGTGCAGAGTTTCTTTTGCAGAGTGCCCTGGATTTGTCTGCATGGGAAGAGGCACTCGAAGCTTCAGTTCTGGGTACCAGCAGGGCTGGAGTTCAGGCCACCACCTATCCCACCCTTGCTCTGACCACCCCTACACCCCAGGGACCTCATCAGTAGCTGTGGGTGCTTCTGTGCCCTCAGTGGGTGACTTGTCCTCTTGATGTGGTCCCAGGTTACTTCCTGCTCTGCTTGTCTCATCCTGGCTGCTGTGCCCCACTTGCTGCTACCAGGAGCTGTAGGTACTTGCTCCTGCTGACGCTCTTGCAGAGCATGAAGGACTGCTGGGACCTCAATGACTCTTCCAGACACCTTAGCAGCTCCTCGCTTTATCACCAAAATGCTTTCTCAGGAGGAGCCTGCAGGCAAGGGAACAGCTCTGTACCACAAAGCAAACACCCTGGATTGCATCTCCTACTGCATGTTCCACCCAGTCCCCTCATCAGCTCCAGGGTTTCTAGAAGAAGGGACACTGAAGACCACCTACTTTATCACTAGCAAAGAGTAGGTCCTCCCACCCTGTTTTAAGTTTGTAATGCAGCTCATATAAGAGGCAGGAGCCTGAAGTGCTGACACCAAACGCAGCCCTCCTGCCATTCCAGGGAAGTAGATGGCTTCTCTTTTGTTCTCTCTCATGAGCTAGTTTTGTTCTTGGCTGTAGCTCACTTGCAGATCAGAGCCACAAAGGATCAAAACAACCTGGTTCTTCATGTCCAGGTAACAAAGAGGTCTCTCAAGGATGGGGTTGAACAGCCTGAGGTGCACACGAGGGATGGGCACAGTGAGGGAGCAGCAGACATTGAAGGCAGGCACCAAGTGTTTCTTGCAGATGCAGCAACCCTAAGGCAGATGCACTCCCACCAGCCATGCATCATTCATGCAAGAGTGCTCCCAATCTGATAAATCATATTAGAGAGACAAGAGACAATGTGGCTTTTAATTATAGATACAATTACCAAGTATTAACGATAGCAGTGGTGTGATGGATTGTTGTTACTCCTAAAGTTTAATAAAGCTTCAGTAGTTTTTGTCATACGGGGAGAGCAATGAAACAACACTTCCTTGGGTGTTTACATAAGCTGCAATGCACCTCTGATGCTGTTTCATCCAGCCTTCATTCTCTCATTTGCACTGGTGAGATGCGTTTAGGGGCTTCCAGCAAATACAGGGGTTTGACTGGAGGAAGCCTCTGTGAGATTCATTACGGGAAGGGATGGGGCTGAGTGAGGTGATGCTCCTCATGAAAGAACTGCTGAGGCAGAGCAGGAACAGCTTGGCTCAGTGTCACCAGCCACTGGCCAATGTGGATGTGTCCCACACGCTTGCATGATCAGAGCAGAGATATTGCTCCCTACAAAGCACATCCCTCCATAGCCCTCCGTGTGGGTGCAACAGCTCCTGATGCACAGCACCAGCGTCTTTATATCTGTGTCTTTCAAAGCAAAGGATCAGGTTGTCACTAATCAGGGAACGGTTTGGGCTGGAAGAGACATTAAAGCTCATTCAGTTCCAACCCTCTGCCATGGGCAGGGGCATCTTCCACTACAGCAGCTTGCTTCAAGCCCCGTCCAACCTGGTCTTGAGCACTGAAAGGGATGAAGCAACCACAGCTTCTGTGGGCAACTATGGCAAGGGGTTGGGACTTGATGAGCTTTAAGGTATCTTCCAACACAAACTAGTCTGATCCTATGAAATTTTAAGCCATCTTTTATTAAAGCGTTTCCTCTTTAAAACCTATTTCCTAACCATGACACTTCTCTGTCCTGCAGAAGCCAAGTGCTTGGATGGATATGCCATCATTCAGGGCTGGAAGGTAATAATGTGCTTGTCAAAGAAAAGTTAGTTTCCCAAGTCTTCCTGGTTACTAAAGAATTCATCAGCTATCTTCTATCCCAAATTAGACCTTGTAGACCCACCCGTCTTATGAATCAGCTCTACCATCACTGCATATGAGCATAATTTGTCTTCTCTTTCAACATAGCAGCTTCCATCCCACTCAGAGGATATAGAGCAAAAGTAAGCAGCCAAAAAAAGCAAGACCCCATGTGCTGGACTCAGCAGAGGAGTAGAAGACAGGGCCTGGGGGAGTTTCTTCACTGAGTTCATATTCTGGACATGGTACATGTGAGGACAGGGAAGACAGAGAAAATCGCTGAGGATTAGCATGACCCTGACCATGAAAGGGACTGAAAAGGGCACATCCAGCTGAGCAGAGCACAGCAGCGTGAAGAAAACCTTGAATGTCCCCAAGAAGAAAAGGGCCAGGGGAGTGATTCATCACCACTGGAGACAGCAGAGCAGGAGAGGGACCAGGCAGATGCCAGTGAGGAGGGCAAGGAGCCCAATCCAGGTGCTGGTGGTCTCCTCTGTGTGACTGGTGCTATGATTTAATCCTACAAGCAAGGGGAAAAGCCTGGTGGTGGCAGGGACACGTCCCTGCACCAGGGCAGGTTTAGGTGGAGCTGAGGAACAATTCCTTCCCCAGAGGGTGCTCAGCATTGGGACTGCTGCCCAGGGCACCGTCCCTGCAAGTGTTCACACAGCGTGGAGACGAGGCCCTCAGTGGTGGCCTTGACAGTGCTGGGGAATGGTTATAGAATCATAGAATGGTTTCGGTTGGAAAGGACCTTAAGATCCTCCAGTTCCAACCCAAGCATGCATGAGGGATGCCTCACACTAGACCATGTCACCCAAGGCTCTGTCTAACCTGTCTCCATCCACTGGTAGAGATGGAGAATTGACCACTTCTCTGGTCACCCTGTGCCAGGGCCTCATCACCCTCACAGTAAAGAACTTCTTCCTTAGATCTGACCTGAACTTCCCCGGTTTAAGTTTGAACCCATTCTCACTACTTCCCTGATGAAGAGACTCAATGATCTGAGAGGTGTCTTCTAACCCAGTTGATTCTGTGATTCTATGACTTTTGGGGGTTTATTGCCACCATGCTATGTGCTCCACTCATGCAATTCTGTTCAGATTGGCTGGGGACAAGATTGCTGCACCTCCATCTCCAAATGGGAACCGGCAGCTCCCAGAGCTGTAAACAGAAGCAGCCAGGGCTTGAGCTGATGAATTAAGGAGAGGAGAACCTGGTCTATTGGCATTAATCATGAAGATGCATGTCAGGGGCATGGGGCAGAGACGGCACCAGGGATGCTTCCATCGTGCAGGTGCAAATGCCGTGTTTGCCATTCGCAGTGCCTGGAATCCGGATTGCCTGCAAAGCAGCCCTAATGATATTTGGAAATGAGCTCGGAGATGCTGGGAGGGATTCGATGCCACGCTGAGATACAGGCAGGCAGGAGGCACGCAGGGAGGGAGGGTGAGGGGACGGGGGTGGGGAGCACGTTTCGCATGATGCAGCCAAGTGAAGGGAAACGTGGGCTGTATTTCACCAGGAGCAATTTCCTAGCGGGGTGAGGGGAGGAGGCAGCGAGCAGCCGCCCCCAGCAATCCGGCAGAGGGGAGCGCTGGGATCCTGCTGGGAACAGCTCTGGCATGAACCCCTGCACTCGTCCAGGGATGGAGAGGTGACCTTGGTCCTCACCAAGAGGAGCGGAGGTGAACCGGGACAAGGAATGGGAAGGAAATCGCTGCATGGGCAGCTGCCAAATTTGCTCCTTGAACAAGGATGGCATCGGCCACCTCCAAGCGGACAGCTCACAGTTCATACCATTGCAGAGCCTTTGGGAAGGGATGTTCACCCTGGTACAGTGACTGCAGAGCTGACTTTCATGTATGCCCAGCCCTTGGGGCACACCTGAGGGCCCAGATCCTATAGAAACATGTGGTTTGGGTTTGTTAGCAGAGCTGGATGGCTGGGAGAACTATTTGCAATGTTCATGCCCAGCTCACTGCCAGCCCTCTCCCCACAGCCCAGCCACCACCTCCCCAAACACCCTGAGCTACAGGCAGCCCGAGGATGCTCTGCTCTTTTGGGCACCTGCACTCAGAGCTGCATTTAGAGCCTGAAATTTCCTTCTCTCCACTGCTTTTGGGTCAAGCAGAGATCCCAGCATGAGGCTGCTCTTTAGGGATGAAAGGGACCCTCTTGCCAGGTACCCCTCAACCCCACAGTGTCACTGCACCAATCCCACCACACCATGTTGTTCCCTGCCCCACCAGTGGGCTGGGGGCCCATGGATGGCTCTGCAATCCTGCCAGGCTGGGCAGCAGCAGCAAACCCCACTCTGGAGCTGAGGATCACAGTAGGAAGCAGGAAGCAGAGTGCATCTGCTGGCAGCAATTCCCCTATTAATGTATCCTGGTACCTGGAGCGCCTCCCTGGATTAGTAGGGCAAACAGAAACCTGGCAGCTGCCAGGATGAGACAATGAGCTGGGCAGTGGGAGGGGAATAAATCATCATCAGATCATCAGTGAGGCAGCTCCACACTCTGCTGCCGGATGCAGTGGAGCCAAGAGCCAAGTGTTGGGGACGAGCAGCACCCAAAGGTGAGCATGGAGCATCCGGAGCACACTGTGCCAGGCAGTGATCAGCTCCAAGAACACAGGCAGGATTTGGGACCTGGGTGCTGGGCAAGCACCTCTGCCCCCAGCACAGCAGAGTTGGTGGCCTTGCAAAGGGGACCCAGGGTGGGCTGAACCCCTCCACGAGCATCATGTGGCAGTGGGAAAACCAGAGATAATTTGCCTCATCCTTCCTTGGGTAGGGAATACATGTGCTGGTTTTGAGGGCTGTTGAGTGTGCAAAGCTCCTGCTGAAGCCAACTGGTGCTGGTGTGCAGTGGCTCTGCAAAACTGAGCCCCAGGTCTTAAAAGAGGAATTAGAGGAAATTCTCCTGCTATAGGAGTTCATCATCTTGGCCTAACTGCAGTGCTGGAAGGGACACCTTGACCCACACATGGCAGAAGGGCTCTCTTAGGGCTTGCTAAAGACAGCTGGGAACAAAGAGGGGTGAGTAGCCTACCTCTGCTCCACCTTCTCTCTGCTGTCACTCGAAGCCCTGGCAGTCAGACAGGGAAAAAGGTCCCTCTCCTTCATCCTCGGATGAAAAGTGTTTGCCCGATGGTGTTTCTGCTGGGAATGGCTCAGAACAGCAGTCCAAAGAAACTTTAATTGTAATTCTCAAATAGTTATTAAAAGTCACTAGGATTAGTCATCAGCTCAAGCTGCGTTTGCAGGGCAGGTACGTGTGTCCAATGCTTTGTAGGTAAATACAAGGTGAGATGTCTTCCCTCAGGGGGTCATGCTCTGAAGCAGAACAAAGGTGCAGACGCAGGAACATTGGGGTCAGGGCAGAGTGAGCTGGAGGAAATGGGCTTTGTATGGGGAACATCACTGGCTCCATGCAGAGCAGGTCACATGCTGCTTGTGCTGTGGCAATGACCCTGTCCTGTGCTCCCCAAACCCCAGCAGCAGGGGCGATGGGTTATGTCCCTCCATCTGTGTGCTGGAGTCATCCCCAAGGGACATGGAGAGGCTACGTTTTGGGTTGCTGAGAGGGGACCTGGCCAGAGCAGGCCTATGGGAGTGTGGGGTCCCAACCTGGCAAATCCCTGCAAGAGGGTTGCTCCAGGTTGGGAAGCTGCAGATGGAGCAGGGCTTCTCCTGCTATTCCAGCCTGAGGAGAGGCCAATGTGGGGTGGTGTCCCTGAGGCATTGTTACCGCAGGTCATGCAGTCACTCTCCACTCAGATATGAGTCTCTGCAAAGCCTCCAACCAGCACATCATGAAGGGGAAGGAATAATCCCCTCCATGTGCCTCAGGATCCATCAGGTACCCAGGGAAGAAACACCAGGGCATGTCCCAGGGAAGGGCTCAGTTCTGCCCTTGGGGTCGTGAATCCCGGGACCATGCTGTCCCCAGTCCCTCCGGTTTGCCTGGCTCTGATGCAGGGACATTTGGGAGTGAGGAGGGTCTAAGCTGCCCTCCAGTCCTGCCCTGGGGATAGTACTCACCAAGCAAGGACACTGAGATCCCTGAGCACTCACAGCATCAGTGCAGTGCTGAAAGGATGCTCAGGGAGCTCCCAGCCACCCAGTTTCCACAGGGTCAAACATTGACTCCTTTTGCATCCAGCATATGATTCATGAGCCATCCACTGGCTCCTTCCAGGAGTTGAGGTTTCCATTAGTCAAAATAAATGGCCACCAAGAGCCTGTAGCCATCACATGGCTCCCACTGCTGCATCCTTAGGAAAGGAGGTGGAAACCAGTGGCTGTCACCAAGAGCTGGCAGTGCTGGAGTGCTGCATCCGAGCTGGCAGGGGACCAGCGTGTCCGGCAGCAGTGGGGCTGCCAGGGCCCTGGGCTCAGCAGGAGAGCTCACACAGTTCTCAATGGGAGGGAAAATGGGGGCAAAAGGGAATTTACCTCCCTGTTTATTGGATATACAGTTCTCTCCCTTGGCACATTTCAGCCCAAAACTGCAATTTTGAGCGTGTGCCAGAGCAGCTGTGATTTTTTTATTTCTCTCTTGCTTATTTTTTTTTTTGTATTTTCAATCATTTTGCTGAATCTGTGTGAAAATGCCCCAGAAAGCACTAAAACTTGTCAAGATGCTTCCAGCACTGGCTTGTGCAGAACAGCACCTCCAAGGGCAGAGACCCTCCCCAGAGCACTGCATGGGACAGCCCCAGCCCCAAGGCCCTGCCACTTCTGTGCTTTTCCCCTCCAAGCTGTGGGGACAGGGACACCATGACATGAGGAGATGACATTTGTGCTCCCCTCAGCACCCCAGATGCCACCGCTCTCAGCAGGGAGCAGGACAGGGAGCCCCTGGCCCAATCTGTCCCCTGTCTCCTGGCATAAGGTCCTTTATGATTAAATCCATTCTGAATGAACTGGAGAACCAGATCTAGTTCAGGTTCTAGATGGCCAAAGATGTCTTCATGGGCTTCTCTGGTGTCCAGCTCAGGGAAGCAGAGCATTAACCTCAGCCTTGTGCCCTTTCTCACCACCTTTGTCCTGTTCTTTCATTAAAGCCCAAAGTGATGTGAAAGAGGCATCAAACGGAATGATATCAAACGGAGGTGACAACCAAGTGCACCCGGAGGGGAAGCAGGGCTAAGATAACACCCACAACATGGGCTTCAGTCACAACCTGCCTTAACCTGGGCAAATCACTGACCTATGCCTCGGTTTCTCCCAAAGTAAAATAATGGTGTGAAGGGGGCACTGTGAGATGCAGATAACAAGGTTTTCAGGTGAGAGGCTCAGGAGGGAACAGAGATGAGGTGGCCCCATCCAACCTGGGCTCCCCTGCTGCACTGCTAGCCCTCTCCTCCCACCAGTGAACTCCACCTGTGGTCAGCAGGCAGCAGAGCCTTCCATTAGATCAGATCAGATCAGTGCTTGGCTCCCAGTGACAGGAGCACGAGCCACATGAAGGAAGCAATTCCCCCTGTCCCTTGATTAATAACACGGCACATCTGCTGAGCGAGGGCCACGCTGCTTAATTGACTCTGGTTTTGAAACAGCAGCTTAATAACTGGGCTCAAATTAGCCAGAACCACCTTTCCATCCCGGGGAATTGAGAGGAAATGTGGATTGCTCCGGCATGCCCTTCCCCCACAGAAACCTCTTTAAAAACACATCTCCAATAAACCAGTTGCATTTCTGATGCTCGGGTTTGGGTTTTCATCTTTTCATTAAGCAGTTCAGTTGTTACCGGTTAAAACAGCCACAAAATTCCTTCACAGCCACGTAAATCTCCTGGCTTTAACTGCAGATGCAGAGATGAGGCAGGGAGGAACCTCGAATGGGAAAGCCTGAGATGCTTGTGCCTGCAATGAAATTATAAATCCACATCCCAGAGCAAATAAGCAGTAGGAGGCAGCCAGAAATCACCATCAGCAGAAGCGCTGGGCTGCAGCAAGGGATGGAAGTTGCAAGTGGAACCGAAAAGGCACCCAAGCTGGGAGAGCTGTTGGCGTTCTTCCTGACAACATCCTGCACAAATGGAGCCAGTTCAGGCAAGAACATCAAATAGGGGAGCCCATGGCACTAGATCAGCCTGGGATTCAGTGCTCTGCCCTGCTTCTTAGCCCTGATTCCTTCCCTCAGTTTCCCCATCTGTAAAATGGAGGATGTGCTGCCAATCCCTGCTTGAAAACCGCTGTCGGATGCAGATGTAACTGAATCATTCAGGTGATGCTCGTCGGCTGCCAACATAACGGATCAAGGGCAGCCCGTGCTCTCTGAGCCCTGTGACCCACAAGGCTAACGCCAGCCTGGACCACGCAGTGATGAATAGAGAAGAGCAGTATTTCTGTCCTGGAAGGATTTCAGCCCTAACGGAGGAGTTGGTTTCTCTCAGCCTCAAAACCTAATGAACCACATCATCTGTATCTGTGGGAGGCTTCAGCGGGAGTAGAGAGGGGCAAGAAGAGAGAAGGAATGGCCGATGGTGAGCACAGTCTGTAAATGGGATGTGGGTGCTGGTGGGGCTCACTGTGTTATTACCCTGCGAGCTTGGCAACTTCCCGGCCCTACTGTGGCTGCATGTGAGCTTGGCAAGGCTGTGAGGGACAACTGAGCCTGTTGGGGGGGGGGGCACGAAAGCAGTGTTGGGGGCCGTGTGGGTGCTGTCTGTCCCAGTTTCTCTGGTGGTGCGAGGAATCGGCCGTGCTGGCCCATAATCACCGTTATGGGGTGCCCCCCCAAGGGCAGTGAGGTGGGCACCGGGGCCCTGTCCCAGGGCAGGCGGGGAGGATGCCGGGGGTTGATGTGGGGCCGGGGGACCCCAGGCAGGGTCGAGGAGGGGGGACCCGAAGGCGTCCGGAGGGACCCTTCCCGCTGCGGACACAACGCGGTCGGGACCCCGGCGCCCACCCCCGCGTGCGGCCGCGGGCTCCGCGACAGAGATCGCGCATCGCCCCGGGCGGGGGGCGGCT
>JASSUY010023732.1:0-39341 GCA_032466535.1 Forpus xanthops | reverse complement strand
CAAATCTTCACCTGATATCTAGCCACACCACACAGTGCCCCCCCATCACCTGATACCAAGCTCAACTACGCAGTGCATCCCATCACCTCATACCAAATCCTGGCCATGCCATGCACACGCCCTGCACCACCATCTTTTCAGGTCCCTGCTCTCCATCTCTACATCCCAGACATGACGTTCTGTGGTATGGAATACCTCTTTGGTCAGTGTGGGTCAGGTGCCCTGTTTCTGCTTCTGCCCGGCTTCTTCCTGGCTCCTCTCCTCCCTGGCAGAGCATGAAACTCAGGAAGTCCTTGGCCAGCCTAAACATTCAAAGCTATAACTATAAACACCGGTGCTATCAGCACTGTTCCCAAGCCGAAAATCCAAAACACAGTGCTGCACCAGCTACTATGAAAGAGAGAAAAATGACTGCTGCTGCTGAACCCATGACAATTTCCAATATCAGAGAACTAAAGTGACACTTGAGAAATCAAAGAATTTGAAACAGAGTAGCTAAGAACCAGAGAAGGTAGAGATCATTTGAAGATAAGATGTAGTAAAAAGGATCAGACAGTTGCAAGAAGGTGGTCTGAAGGTAATGCTAACACCATCTGTCCAGAGAAGAAGTGGCAGGCAGATTTAAAATATTTCCAGTATAAAACTCATTAATGTTGACTTAATTTCTGCTAACATTATAACTGCATGGAGAAAGCTGGTGTGAATTTGTGGAATAACGTTTATAAATTTGCTAGCATCTTAGAATGTCAAAAAAATCAAAGCCAATTTTGATGACTAGTTATGATTTTCTTCTAGACACTATATGTTAAAGGTACATAATATTAATAACAATAAGTTCTATGGAATCATATAGCTTAGCATCCCTTTCTCCAGATGTGATTTAGAAATTCAGTTTTTATTGATGTTAACACTTGGTGGTATAAAGCTGCCTGTGAGATACATCTGTGAATATACCTGCTTCACATGTACGCATGTATACTGAGGCTTTCAGCATTTTGTACAAATGGTCTAATGGTAAACAAAGCTGGAATAAGGTGTGGGAAGGAAAAGGGGTGCTTAACTTGTGCTTTTTGGTCTAAGAATTGTGGATCTGCCTGGGGCTTCCTGTTACTGTCTTTTATTCTTGTGATGCAACTCCTCCAACTGCCATCTATAACCAAGTTGTACATAAAATGCAGTCAGATAAATAAACCTAAGGTTTGTTCCTCCTATATATATACATATATATGTATTTATGCCATTTGGTGTTAGACTCAGTACTCTCTATGGTTCTTAGTCTACATATTGTAGAGCATTAAGTACTGGTGTTTAACTAGCACAATAAACTCTTAAGTATCATAGTATGATAGAAGATTTGTAGGAAAATAGTAGAATTATAGAATAGTTAGCATTGGAAAGGGCCTTAAAATCACCTAATTGCAACTCCCCTGCCATGGGCAGGGACACCTCCCATTAAACCATGTCACCCAAGGCTATGTCCAAACCAGCCTAGAATGTTGCCAGTGATGGAGCATTCACAACTTCCTTAGGCAACCCATTCCAGTGCCTCACCACCCTCACAGTAAAGAATTTCTTCCTCACATCCAATTTAAACTTCCCATGTTTAAATTTGAACCTCTTACCCCTTGTCCTATCACTACAGTCCCTCATGAAGAGTCCCTCCCCAGCATCTCTATAGGCCCCCTTCAGATATTGGAAGGCTGCTATGGGGTCTCCATGCAGCCTTCTCCAGATTGAACAGACCCAATTTTCTAATCCTGCCTTCATAAGGGAGACACTCCGGTCCCCTGATCATTATCATGGCCCTCCTCTAGACTTGCTCCAACAATTCCATGTCCTTTTTATGCTGAGGACACCAGAACTGTACACAGTACTCCAAATGAGGCCTTACAAGAGCAGAGTAGAGGGGCAGGACCACATCCCTCAACCTGCTGCTCACGCTCCTTTGTATGCAGCCCAGGATATGGTTGGTTGACTTTCTGGGCTGCAAGCACACAGTGCTACCTCACATCCATTTTTTCGTTGACCAACACCCCAAAGTCCTTCTCTGCAGGAGTGCTCTGAATCTCTTCTCTGCCCAACCTCTACCTGTGCCCGGGATTGCTCTGACACAATAAAACTACAAGTCAGTACTGCTTGAAAGAGGCATTTGTGTTTCCAGGGAATATGTAAATGAAATAAATTCTAGAGGTGTCCCAGACTTTCACAAATTTGAGAAGTCAGTCCTTTACTGAAAGAACTACCAATTTATGCTGTCAGCTAGTTTTATTTCTCTGGCAGTTCAATTAATTACAAAGCATATTTTTTAGATAAAAACAGTCAGCTCAGATATCTTGAAGAGTGAAAAGTTTTAAAGACTGGATTTGGAGAAGGCTGAGGTTCTTAATGATTTCTTTGCTTCAATCTTTACTGGCAAATGCTCTGACCACACCACCCATATCCTGGAAGGCAGACACAGGGACAGTGAGAATGAAGACTCTGGGCCCACTGTAGAAGAGGATCTGGTTCAAGACCATCTTAGGAACCTGAACATATACAAGCCCGCGGGACATGATGAAATCCATCTGCAGGTGCTGAAGGAGCTGGCAAATGAAGTTAATGAGCCACTGTCCATAATTTTTGAAAAATCTTGGCAGTCAGGTGAAGTTCCAGATGAAAAAGGAAGTTCCTGGAAAAAGGGAAATATAAACCCCATTTTCAAGAAGGGGAAAATGGATGACTCAGGGAACTACAGACCACTCAGCCTCACCTCTGTGCCTGGCAAAATCTTGGAGCAGATTCTCCTGGAAGCCATGCTAAGGCACATGAAAAACCACAAGGTGCTTGGTGACAGCCAGCATGGCTTCACTAAGGAGAAATCCTTCCTGACCAATTTGGTGGCCTTCTATGATGGGGTTACAGAACTGATGGACAGGGGTAGAGCAGTTGATGTCATCTACCTGGACTTGTGCAAAGCATTTGACATTGCGTCACATGACATCCTTGTCTCTAAGTTGGAGAAACATCAATTTGATAGGTGGACCATTCAGTGGATAAAGAACTGGCTGGATGGCCACATGCAAAGGGTTGTGGTCAATGGCTCGATATCCAGCTGGAGACCAGTAAGGTGAGTTGTCCCTCAGAGATGGATGTTGGGACCAGTCTTGTTCAACATCTTTGCCAGTGATATAGAGAGTGGGATTGAGTGTGCCTTCAGGAAGTTTGCTGATGACACCAAGCTCTGTGGTTCATTGATACTTTGAAGGGAAGGAATGCCATTCAGAGGGACCTTGACGTGCTTGTGAGGTGGGCTGATGCCAACCTGATGAAGTTTAACCATGCCAAGTGAAAAGTCCTATACGTGGGTTGGAGTAATCTCAGGCAGTGCTACAGGTTGGGCAGAGATGAGATTCAGAGTAGCCCTGTGGAGAAGGACTTAGGGGTGTGGGTCGATGAGAAAAAGAGGATGAGGTGGCACTGGGTGCTTGCAGCCCAGAAAGCCAACCATATCCTTGGCTGCATCAAGAGCAGCATGAGCAGCAGGTCAAAGGAGGTGATCCTGCTCTTCTACTCTGCTCTCATCAGTCCTCACTTGAAGTATTGTGTGCAGTTCTGATGTCTTCAACATCAAAAAGACATGGAACTTTTGCAACAAGTCCAGAGGAAGGCCACGATGCTGATCAGGGGACTGGAGCACCTCCCCTACGAAGATAGGATGAGAGTTGTGTCTGTTCAGTCTGGAGAAGAGAAGGGTGTATGGAGACCTCCTAGCAGCGTTCCAGTAACTGAAGGGGGCCTACCGAGATGATAGGGGTGGACTCTTCGTAAGGGACTGTAGTGAAAGGACAAGGGGTAGTGGGTTCAAACTTAAGCAGGGAAAGTTTACATAGGATCTGAGGAAGAAATTCTTTACTGTAAGGGTGGTGAGACACTGGAATGAGTTGTTCAGGGAAGTTGTGAATGCTCCATCGCTGGCGGTCTTCAAGGCTGGGTTGGAGAGAGCCTTGGGTGGCATGGTTTAATGGGAGGTGTCCCTGCCTCTGGCAGGGGGGTTGAAACTAAGTGATTTAAGGTCCTTTCCAATGCTAACTATTCTATGATTCTATGATTCTATGTTCATGATGTGACAACTTTGTGAAGAGGCGTCTCCATCATCTCGGTTGTGCTGCAGTGTGCCTTAGCATGCAGCAGGCATTCAGGTGTTCTCATAACCTAGATAGAAGGATCAGTCACGTCAGTGTGACAGCAGACTGTTCTTGTTGGTCTGTTTTCTGCAGCTGGAGAGAAGTTTATTTACCCATGAGCTTTCCACCCTCTGTTGCTCTGGATAACAATCTCCATGCACACTCATGCCTGGATCTGGGATTTAGCTTTACTTAGTACTTGCACCATTTCAGAGTGGCTTCAAGAGAAGTACCTCTATATTTACTTTTATGAAGAAGCTAATGGGACTGAAAATAATGATCAGTCCTGTTGTAATGGAAGTTCTACGGACTTGTTCACTAGAAAAGAGTGAAGAGTGGTGAGCACTTTTTTCATTTACGTTTTGAATGAACTGTTGAAGCTTTGAATGAAATGCATTGGATTTTGTTTCAGCTGTGGAAAAACTAGTAACTGGATTTTTACCTACCTTGTGTTCTATTTCCACTAATCCCAAAGGAGAGATTGCATAAAGTTACAGTCTTGCTTTAAATTGCTATGGATTTTACTATCTTGCTAATGAAGGACGACGAGCAAGCAATGCAAAGACAGTTATGCTACTAAGCTTCTCAACCCTGAAATGAACAGCATCCCGAATGTTTTATCAGCCTGTTTGCAAGCTTTCTTTAGCTACTGCAAGCTGATCATCCTGCTGAATCTCTCCTGCTGAATGCAATTTATCTGTAGCTATTTGTCCTTTAGGGACCAGCTGTGCATTTGACGCAAAATAAGATTTATGCAAATGATTCATCTGTATTGAAATTGAATGATTTAAATCTTCAGTTTTTCTAATTTACTTCCTGTGCTCATTAAGCTACTTGGAGCAAAAGTAAGTGACTATCCAAGCATCCTTTTCAAAAGACATGATCATTTGCTCTCGAATAATAATGACTAAGAATACTGAGAATAAGAAAACTGGTTCTAAAATGAAAAGGAACAATTGTGCCTGCTGCTCATTACTGATGATGAGAGACTGTGACGTGACTGACTCAAAATTTGATGTTTAATATTTAGGTGTCTGTGATAGCATGTAATTTTAAATGTCTTTAAATGATGTTTCCCTGCATTTAGTGTGTGCTAATAATTTTGTTTTCTATTGCATTTCTCTCATAAGTTCTGTACCCGGAGGCATAATCTAATAAATAGATAACTTTTAAAAATTATTTCAGCAAGAAACACGCATCTATTGAAATATAAGATTTAAGCTTAATGGGATACAGAAGAGAAACATTCTCAGCTGGGATTTGAGATCTGAGCACAGAATGGAAAGTCTTTTAGAACAATATATTGGTCAATGTGAAATGAACAGTGTCTATGTCTTGTGCTTTTCCAAAAGATGGAAAAGGTTGGAAATCCAATCCAGTACAGACATAGTGGGTAGGTGGTGCTTTTTTAAGTTTTGTCCCTTAAATTATTCAAACATACCCATTTTTTTTTTTAGAACAAAATAGACCATAATGTAATACTAATATGTTCTCAATTTCTATACAGTAAAAACAAAGACAAGCAGCAGTCAACTTCTTGTATCTTCTGAGCAGGTTTCTGAACACTCTTTAGTTTTTGTTTTGTCACAAAAAAGATAATTGGTTGACCTAAATGATGTTCTTCTACATGACTAAATGTAGACTTGCATGATATTGTGATAGTGTTTAAAAAACTAGTTTTCTCTCATACTGTTACTTGCAGGGTGCTACTTAGTTTAGCTTACAAGCCCTTTTAGAGCAGGTTGGATGTGTGCTTGTTTAATAAAACTTGGGAAATACTGTAATGATGTGCTAGCCATCTTGCTTCCACTTGAATGACAATTCTTGTTGCTTTTAAATGATTTGGAAGCCCATGAGGGGGCAAAAAACATTAAAATGAATGCTAACTACTCAAACTGTTATAAATTCACCTCCCTTGCAAGTAGGAAGATCTTCAGCATCTAAAGAAAGCTAAAAAGTAAAAGAAAAGTAAATGGACTGATGGTAAGTTTGAAAATGAGAATCTAATTCTGCATGGGCTTGAACTTTGTATGCCTATACAGGGACTGCCTGGTGTTGATGGAAGGGTTACTGCACAGGTACGCAATGTGGGACTGACAAAGACTAACAAACTATTTCATGCACGTAGAACATTGGAAATTACTGTAAATGCTGAATAACTGGGCTTTACATCTGTCCTAATTTGCTTAGGGGAATGAAAAAGCAACCCTCTTTCTGTCTGGGGAAGAACACTTTTATATTAAATTATTGTATGGACTTATCACTAGTTTTGCATAAAGTAAATCAAATACACTTTCCTTCTTTAAACTTTGTACATGGTGTGAACCATAGCTCACTTTTGCATATTTAGCTTTTAGGAGTCTATATTAGTGAGACGAATTACACCAGAAGAGGCCAGAGATCTGAAGATGAAAGCACTGCTCTTTGTGATGCCTAGAACCTCACAGGGTTTTCCAAGGCTTGTCTTTCCTCCTTCACAATTGTCTTCTACAATGTTCACTGATTATGTGATTTAGAACAATTTCATGGACTACTTCCAAATGCACTGGTGTGGATGAAACAAAATAGCTTGTTAGCTTCTAAGTTAAATTGGTTTGTAGATGAGCAAACATCCTCAAGGTACTCTATCAGACACAGGCTGAAATTATTAATCTCTTTGACTTATAACACCAGTTCCTACACTATATGAAAAGTATACTTTTGGGAGACATTTGAGGAGAGGAAAGACAGTCTGTGACTAAAGAACAGAACTGGGAAATCTGAGTTATCATCTGTTCAGTGTTACTTTTCCTGGGTGATCTCGAAAAAGGTGCTTGAAATATAATTCTATTCTGAAAAATACTTATATGTAAAAGTAGCACCTTGTTATTCAGGAGAATGAAAGCCTCTGTGTATTTGAAGTGTTATGTGAGGACTCTGACACAAAAACCCCAGACCCTACCCCCCTTTCCCAGCACCCAAAACAATATCACAGCCTTTTTTTTTTAATTATTATTCCAGTTCACGCTGAAGAGCTATTTGTCAGGGAAAGGAGCTGGTATTGTGCCTTGCACATCAAGTAAATGGTAACCACAGGGCTCCCTTACCTTCTATTATACACCCAGTCTCATCACCAAAGGCTATTGTACCATGTTTCAATTATCTGAGCACAGAAAATGTCTCCCTTTATTACCAGTATTTCTGGACTTATTTCTGGTCTTTAATAAGATTGTGTGTCTTTAATGGCCTGCTTCTAATGAGAAAGAGGTGGGCTCAATTAAAAATACTCCCAACTTTCAAATCAAACGAAAACACCAAGAAAACAATGCCGTATACAAAAACTTATTTAACTTTACTCAGCATATTTAATACATAGCTTGTTTATCATACATATTGTATCGCACATATTGGGCCTATGCCCCATATTTAGGTTGAATACAAATTTTTTTTAAACAGTGGGGATGACTATGTAACTTATGCAAACATCATGTGGGAGAGTAAGAGCTTGTGAAGTTTTAATGGTGACAGATTCATAGTGTATAAAAGTATATAAAGTTCGTTTTGCTAAAAACCAACAAAGAATGGCAGAGAAAATGTGTCTCACTTGTCTGAGCTCTTGAATGGTCTGAAATTTCAGAATGGACTTTGATTAAATTTTGTGAGCCAAATTAATATTGAATCCCAAAAGGTCTGAATTTTATTTCAGATGGAAAGGCTTATTTTTTCATATCTGTGCTCTGTTTTATTTAGTAATAAGGAAGAAAGAAAGTTTCTGTTCTCCTTCTTGCATGTAGAGGTATTAAAAAAAAAAAAAAACTAGACAGGCCTAGAGCAAGAAAACAAACTGAAACCTTGGGATTCTTGTGGCTTTTGTTTTCCTGCTCAGTATAAGTGGTTTTTAGTATGTGGATTCAGGCAAGGATAAAGAGTTATCCTTTTCACAGAACCCATTTTGCAAACAAGGAAAGAAGCTACTCAAATAAAAATGTGATGTATATATGGCTGTAGCAACCTGCATAAGACCTGAGTATGTAATGGAAGTCTGATCAGTAAAGAAAGTAATAAGACATTGCAAACATTTTAACGTTGGGGAACTTTTTAACAATTTATTGATCCCATAGCAAGTTTTCCTAGCATGAGATGTGTATATTTTTTGCAGTGCAACAACAGTTATGAAGATAAGTTTCACCGTATCTCTAACCATAACCTTAATAATTTTTCCAGACTGTTGGTGCATGTGACTCTGCCACTGTCACAGGCTGTCTGGTTTGTTTTAATTTATCCTGTATATGGCATTTTTTCTTAATGTGCTCCTTTTGAAGAGCATTTCTTCCCTCTCCTCCCTGGGAGATAGCTGTTTTCTTTCACTGGTCTTTTTCTTAATTTCTGTAATTGTTTCCACTATTTGTGTTTCTTCCTTTTATCATGCTTTCACCTGCTATAGTAATTTGTTACCCAATTCTGTTAATTAGAAAGGAAAATATTTGATAAGAATGTTTGGTTTTTTTTTTTTTTTGCACCTTTTATTTTGCTTTTTTCACGTGCTTTGTCTCATTTTCTTCTGTCACATTATAGGTTTTACTGCAGGACGGATATGGTCTTTTGCTAGAATGGCTTCACACTTTCAGAAGTTTTTAGCAATTTTATCTGAATAATTGACTTATGATATTTGCTTACTGTGTCATCTTATTTAAACTCTTTATTTCTTTGGTATTTTGTGTATTTTCTAAGTTTTTTCCAAATTTTTATTTACTGAGAAATCAAGGTTTGAGTTGACAATGAATGTAAAGCTATACATAAGCCACAAACAAACATTTCTAGAGTTTTCAATCAGATACATTTTTATTACTCTAACACATGTTGTTATTCATGGGCAAATGTAAATATATGTGGCTGCAGTCAAGTTTGTAATCCTCTGTGGCTGCATAATGTGGTATCCAAATGTTTATGTGCTGATGGTGTATAATGTGGGGAAAATCATTGCTGTATCAATTAATGTGTTTCTGAAGACAAGCTGAGTTGGTTCACATGATTATGTGAATGAGTACAGTAAAACTGTCATTCATTATAATAGAAGGTAGTTGGGAGGTACCCCAATATGTTTCTTAAATCATCACAGATTAATTCAGCTTGGAAAGAAAGAGATTTATTATGACAAGACAAAGTTGTAGTCTCTGTGATTTAGATCTTGTGTGTATTTTTTGGTAATGAATTTGTTCTAGGAGACTTCTGGGTGGAGGAAGGATGAAGAATAGTGGAATGTATCCCTGCCCATGGCAGGGGGTGTGGAACTAGGTGATCTTAAGGTCCTTTCCAACCCTAACTATTCTGTGATTCTATGATTCTATGACATGGATGTAGTAAGGCAGAAGAGAGAAAAAGCATGGGGGAATGGTTTTCTGGGGACATTTCTTCTTTGCACTACCTGAATTAATCACCATAGTATGTAATAATTTTTAGAATAATATTTGTATTATTTTGTTTCCAGTTTGGTTTCTGAGAAAACAAAGTGTAGAGAAAAGAAGTAAAAAGGTGGATAATGAGAAGACAAGAGTCCTTAACTTACTTTCTCCCTGTCTTGACTGTTTTTAATATACCAGGATTGTGGTCAGGTTACTAACAATGACTAAACATATTAACTCAGAAAAATGATAGAATAGTCACAGACAATGGCAATGGAAATGAGTAATGTTTAAATAGATTAGCTTAAAAAGGCAGGTCTTGATGGATACACAGAATTAATGGAAGTATTAAGTAGATACATTGCTGTAACTTCAGGGGAAATAGAACCTTATTCATTATTTGACCAAAATTTCTGGTATCTCTTTTAGTTGGATTTAGTCACTGGCTCTCATATGAAAAATATTCTATACACAGCCTTGGCAGCAAAACCCCAAAAGTTACGCTACAAAAAGTAGCTTAATTTTACTATAAGGGTAAAGAGAGGATTAAATAAAATTACAAATAGTGGTTTACTTCGAACTGGCCTAAGGTTATCTTCCATATGAGCTAATGCCTTTTAAAAGCAATGCGTTGACAGCCTTAGATAATTAAGCCTTTTAGTTAGAAGTTAGGGTATATTCTAGCACTGCTGCTGTAGTACAACAGATGATATGAAAGAGCTTTTTAGTGAAAGTAGCTCTATATACAGCCTAGATGAATGGGTATATGGTACAGATTGGAAATAGCTTGACTTCCCTCTCTCTTGTCTAGTCAAAACACAACTTTTCAATATGGCTTTGATATCTATGCACTGTCTGGAGACATGACCAGCACTTAAGAATCAGAATTTTAGAAGAAACCAAGAAAACAGGTAAATTCTTGGGTTTTGTGCTTATAATTTTTATATCTGAATCATTTCAGTAGAACAACTGGTTGTTGAGGGAACACGGCAAAGAAATGAAGGATCTTTGTGCCACAGTACCTGAATTTGAGGTTTGGTGGTGTTACTCCATTAGTTGCAGTCCACTGTTGAATAATCGTAATACAAAACAGGCAACAATAAGCCAGCTGTAAGCAGTATGAGCTCAAGTAATTTGCATTTTTTTCTTCTTCTAGCATAAATTCCAACTACAGCTTAGAAGGCAAGTGTCTCTTAGAAAACACAGGATCACTCCTGGAAGCACTTCAAGTAGAACACATAGAAAAAAAATGCCAAAAGAAAACAGAGGAAAAGGGAAACAAATTTTATGTTTTTAAAACAGTCTTAATGTACACTCAGATTCTCTAATAGACATTCAAGTACTGAGACAGAAATCAGTAACCAGTGAAGAAAATAATAATGACAGTGTCCTTAAGGAGCAGGCTTTTGTGAATGGAAGTTTTAGATCAGACTACAGATGTGTGCATGCAAAAATAGGAAACTAATATTTTATGACTTGATGTCATAAGGAACTTAATTGTTATTACTATGTCCAAGGCCAGGTTGGAGAGAGCTTTGGGTGGCATGGCTTGGTGGGAGGTGTCCCTGCCCATGGCTGGGGGGTTGGAACTAGATGATCTTAAGGTCCTTTTCAACCTTAACTATTCTATCATTCTACGATTCTATGTTTTCTTACCAAATTTTTCAAGTTCCTGATATTAAATTCAGATCTGAGAAGTGACACATGAAAAAATTACTGTAGCACAAGATGTGCTTGTGCTCCTAATCCCAAAAGTATGTTTAATACTTCTTGCCATCTGGTTTCAGGATGACTTTTTCATCATCTTACTCCAATTCATCCCTCTTACCTTCTGTCCTTTCCTCTTAGACATATTTACATAGGCAGTAGGTCTTGCAGTATCTGACATCCCTGGCATTGGTTGTGTCTTTTATATACACAACTAAATGAAATCAAGAAACAGTAATGATTGCAACATAAAAGGGAAAAAGATTTATTGCTTTGGATGCAGCCAAGAATAACTCAGGAATGTTCTAATGATGCTCTTCAAGAAGCAATGCCATCGAGTGTTTTCCAAAAGATACAATACAATTCAAAACTAGTGCACTGCAAGTAGGATGCTTAGATAAGTTCAGAATTGTTAAGAAGATGATTATCCCTAAACTTCCTCATTAATTCCAGAAATTGCATTTTGAATAACTTGATTTGATTGCCTAGTGTTTTAACTTGATTATATAAACCCTTATTTTCTGTATGTTACCTGTTGAATAAGATTCTTAATTTATGACAGTTAATAATCTAAGGTGGTGGTAAGCGTTTGAACTCAGTCTTTTGAGAAATGTCTTTCAACAGGAACAAATACTTTATGGTAAACAGAAAACTTCGGAACATAAGTATTCTCTAATATAGGTAATTCCATCCTAGCTGATTTCGGTTTTATCTTTATTTCTGTCTCTTTAGTTCTGCACAAAAGTATGAGTGTAGATGGATGCTCAAATAAATGTTGTTTTAACTATTGGAAACTCAATGAACCTGCAAAACTGAATGAAGAGTTGCAAGTGTTCTAGTCCTTTGTTATTTGTAATAGCCAACTGGAAGGTACAGACAAAAGGACAACCAAGTTCTGTAGTAAAACAAGGCCAGGATAAATTATTTAAGAGAAAAAAAATATTCTGTAAGAATGCACAGAATAGATCAGGCTTGAAAAGAAATAGGAAAGTATTGTCAACCAATTCAAAACAAGTAATAATGACTTTAATCTCACCATAGAGTTACATTTTCCTATATTTCTGAAAAACAGGAGTGATACTAACATGTGCATATGAATATCCTTTGTATAAAAATAAAAAGTGTTTCAAGGCTCTTTTTCTTTTTTTCCCTAAGAACACTTAATGCTTCTGCTTCTTATCCAGATGGATGCTACACAGAAACCATTTTTTTCTTATTCTCTCTGGTTTCATATGAAAACCAAAATCAGAGCAACAAAAACAAAAGAGCAAAAGAAATAAATTGTAAAGCATCTAGCAGTATCAGTTTTCTGCTTGAATTCACTTAAACAAGCTTCTAATGCTTGTGGTAAAGAAACAAATTATTTTGGGTGGGGAGGAGTATCTATCCATGCAAGAGCTGATTATTAAATAACTAATAATGGAAATAATTCCCAATTGACAGTACTTAAACTTACTGCTGTTGAAAAGAACCCACCAGAATTCCAGCTTCTGTAGATCCCAACTACGATGAGCATGTGAATGTAACTAGCATTGAGATTACATCACATAAGTTCCATATTGAAATTATATCCCATAGAACTGCAACCAGACTGTCTAAAATGGAATTGTATCCTACATAATTCTCCCTTGAGATTTAGTGTCAGCAAATCTTAGAAATCTTATCTACTAGGATCTATAACTGCCATCTTTAACACACTACCCTGTACCATTACCCAAGGCAACAATTAAACTGAACCCCTTCACCATTTAGTTAGCTTTTTCTGAGAAAGTCAATTATTATTGTCTTTTCTCATTACTGTGGCCCAGCTTAACTGTCAAAAGTAATACTAATGTTTTTGAAACAACTATTTTATAGCTCAGTTTAGAAAAAGGCTAATTTTTTACACAGACTTGGATGTAAAAGCGCATTGAATATTTTGTATATTTTGTCCTAACGTAGGAACATATTGTTACAGGAAATGTTGGGCTGATGACTGTTCAGGGGCTCAATTCTGAGTAACTATTTCATCGATTCAAATAGGATCTCCTGTGTGATATTATAAATTACTGGAATCCAATATAGTGTATTGGAATCAAAACTGCATAGCAAGAAAGGAAGAATGCCAAATGGAGGCATGGGCAACTTTCTGATTTGTCAGAGCATGCCAAAGAATAGGCGTCTATTTCTGAATTGATACAGACCGATATGATATTTTAATAGTTTCATATGTTTAGATTGGGTATAAGGAAGAAGTTCTTTACTGCTAGAGTGGTGAGGAGCTGGAATGGGTTGCCCAAGGAAGCTGTGAATGCTCCATCCCTAGTGGTGTTCAAGGCTGGGTTGGACAGAGCCTCAGGTGACATGGTTTAGTGTGAGGCGTCCCTGCCCATGGCAGGGGAATTGGAACTAGATGATCTTAAGGTCTTTTCAACCCTAACTATTCTATGATTCTATGTTTTTGGTATGCACTATCTTTAAACCACAATCCTGCAAACAATTCACACTCTATACTTGCTCAGTAGTCATGAGTATTCTATTTATTCTCAAATAATGTTGTTAATATTTATTAAGGTAAATACATTCAAAGTTTTTGCAATATCAGGGTCACATAAAACACAGTATCGGCTTCACAATATCAGCTTCTGAAAGATTTTTATGAATAGTGTATTGGAGCCACTAGATAGTGTCATGGTTTAAGCCCAGCTGGTAACTTAGCACCATGCAGCCATTTGCTCACACCCCCTTTCTCCCCTACCTGAGTGGAATGGGAGGAGAACTGAAAGAATGTAAATCCCAAGGGCTGAGGTAAGAGCAGCTGAATAACTGAAGTACAATATAATACTAATACTATTACTACTAAGGGAAATGACAACAAGAGAGTTATAAAACTAAAACAGGAATGTGAAAAAAAAAAAAAACAAAAAACAAAACAACAATAAACACAAGTGATGCACAATGCTCACCACCTGCTGACTGGTACCCAGCCCAACCTGAGCAGGGATGGTTCCAGCCAACTCCCCCACAGTTTCTATACTGCACACGATATGCTGTGGTATGGAATACCCCTTTTGCTAGTTTGGATCAGGTGTCCTACCTCTGCTTCCTCCCAGCTTCCTGTGCCCCTCCTCACTGGTAAAGCATGAGAAGGAAAAGTCCTTGATAGGGGTAAGCATTACTTAGCAACAGCTAAAATATCAATGTGTTATCAGTGCTGTTCTCAGAATAAAGACAAAGCACAGCACTGCACCAGCTACTAAGAAGAAAATTAACTCTATCCCAGCTGAAACCAGGACAAATAGTCAGTTTGATTATACGGATTTGCTTTTCATATGTTGCAAAGTTAAAACATTAAAGTAAATACGAGATAGAGCCATAACTTTATCTATACACACCACTGTAATTTTATAAATGTGACTCATCCTTTTGAATTTAATGAGATTTTTTGTATAACTGAAGTTATGAATGGTTTTTGTTTGTTCTAGTCCAGTCTATAGAGTTTAATGGTCATGTAAAAGTATTAATGTGATTTTTGTACTTTTTATACTGCTATGTGAAAATGCAGAGGGTAATTCAACTTTGTGACTGGAAGTTCCCTAGTCACCTTGTGCCACTGTCTCATTCAAGCATCAGTGTCCTTGTAGATGTTTTTTTTCAGGATTTTTGAGGAGAAATGATTTGGACAGGATTGTACGACATTTTTAGTGCTCCAGAGGCAGACACAAAGTTGCCTTCATTAATTGTGCTGGCCTTTATGTACTACTGTCAAGTACATTCAGTCTTCTTACCAAAGGGAATGAACACATTCTATAGAAGTGTTTGACCTTTAAGAAAACCCTAGCTACTGTGATCTATATTATAGTTCTTTTCCTTTGATGCAGCATTTATTATTCAGCATACAAGGTGAAAGGTATTGTGTTATTATATGTTAGTGGTACATGCTTTTTCCTCCTTTTTTTTTTTTTAATTGTGGCAAAGGGGCTAAATTAGATGACTAGTATTTCCATCTAATAGCTGAACTAGAGAAAATGCCAGGCTCACAGCTTTTATGGTAGAACATACAAAGGTTCAAATTTAGTAACATCATTTTTGGCTATTATTGAATTTTTGGTTTAGCATGGGGTTTGTGTACTAAGTCAACACCAGCACTCATCTTTCTGCACGTTAATGGCACCATCATCTCTTTGTTTTGCACTTTCAAAGAGACATAAGGAATGCATTTTAAAGCCGCATGACATACTTGGTGTTAATACTCAGGTTTTATATTATCTCCTTTTAACCACCAGAAACTGCTGTTGAGATGCTTACAGGCAGAATGTTTAAGGAAAAAAAAAATAAAAAAAAAAGAAATGGTATCTTGGTATGGTACGACAGTACTGAGGGGAAATCACTATCTCAGACAAGACTGTTGCTTTCTGCATGGTTGCAGAAACCTCCATTACAAGAATCCTTGCAGCATTGTGTTCACTTGGATTAGGTTAGACTACCTGTGCTGGTATTTCACTCATTTCTTAAAACCCAGGTGACCACTCTAATGTCTGGATGATCTGTTTATGGTCATTATTTTAAATGATATATCTCCTACCTTAACTATTTATAAAATATTGTCTTATACGACCATATGACTTCTGTATCTGCACAAAAGGTTTCTACTGACTACAAATAACTGTATACTGTTTAGTCAGTTTTGCATCAAGAACTGCCTAGAGGAGTCAGTGGGCCTGCAAAATTATTTATCCAAGGTAGACGCATTCTTAGTAAGTGTATAATAATAAACTATGCGTATATAACATACGTATTGAAACATACAGACAGTGCCTGTCAAAAGGTCTAGGCGCAGCAGGCCATGCCTAAGAAAATGACAGGGCTGTCTCAAATTCTCACCTGCAGAGCTCCTGCAATAGTTAAATTTTTTGTTTTGAAGCTGGCTAAAGGCTCAGTCATTCTCTTTGTCGCAAGTCTATTGTCTCCTCTTTTCAGAGACTAGTTGGGAAGCTTGTGCTCCTCCAGGAATTTACTGTCAGAGAGTGCTCTGTGTGTGCCCAGCCACTGCACTGATACCCAGCTCCACCACAGTTAGAATTATTGAATAGACTTTAATTTAGTACTTATATCCCAATTAGGACTTTAATTTTCCATTTTTAACTACAAAATCGAGTCCTGTTGGAATTCTTAAAGGCTGATACATGTGCTTATATATGAATTTAATTTTGACCAAGGTCTGTTACCTGACCTATGATACCTATGTTAAAAAGCAAGAAATGTGTTTGTGGTTCAGCTTGGGTTTTTGCCTGTTTTTTATTCTTCTAACAATGTGGCAGAAAAGACCAATTGTAGAAGTCAATTGGATCAAATGTATGAGGGAGTTAAGTTTGTTCAGTGAAATTGACAGTATTTACCCCTTTGTGATAGAGAAAAATGCACTAATAACCTGATGGAAAACAGTAAATGACAAGACAACAAGGCAAGTCATTAGACTTTCAAGGAAAGCAGTCTTCACTATTCAGTTGTACAAACTGAGGTTACAATTACTTTACAAACTGTAAGTAGGAAGTAGAACCTTGATTCAAGCACTGTTACCAAATTGTAGCTAATGGTACTATGCAATGTTGTTGTATTAATCATCTAGAACTGTTTCTGGTTGGCTCACTTTTATTAATCTGCAAGAAATTTTTTGCAGTTGATCAGAACAAGGAATGTAAGGACTTGGCATTTTAGGGAATTGTCTGTTGTAAGTATACGAACTTTATTATCTCTAACTCAACATATATATGGTTATTTAGAAAAGATGTTTTATTGCCAACACTTTCAACTTATCCATTAGATTATTTATAGGATAGAACAGAACAGAATACAGTAGAATAGACTATTTCAGTTGGAAGGAACCTACCATGATGTGGTTTAAGCCCAGCTGTAAATCAGCCACACAGTTCATTAGCTCCCCTTCTCCTTCCTCCCCCCACTCCACACATTGAGATAAGAACACTCCAGTAACTAAGGTATAACACAAACCACTGCTGCTACCACCAATAATAATAACGACAAGGAAAACAACAAGAGAAGTGAATATAACCACTCACCACCTGTTGACTGATGCCCACTCTGACCCAGCAGTGATCTAACCATTATGGGTCCGTGCCCCCAGTTTTTACATCCTGGGCATGACGCGCTGTGATATGAGATACTTCTTTGGCTAGTTTGGGTCAGGCGCTCTCTCTCTGCTTCCTCCCAGCTTCCCCTCCTTGTTGGCAGAGCATGAGACTCAGAAAGTCCTTATCAAACTAAACATTCCAAGCAGCAGATAAAAACATTGGTGTTATCAGTGCGGTTCCCAGGCTGAAAGTTGAAAACACAGTGCTGCACCATCTACTAAGAAGGAGAAAAAAAGACTGCTACTGCTGAACCCAGAACACTCTGTTTCCAGTCTATCACAGTATGCTTATTTACAGTTTACTGGAAATCCTTTTGATGTTCAGAATGTCAAACCAAACCTGTAATATATATATATTTTTTGGTCTGGATCAAGATTCCTGTAAAACCACCTGCCTATACATCAAAACCTGGACACCACTTATAATAGGGAATCTCCTAGCATACTTGTTTGTGACACAGGCAGAAAAAGAGAGAGTGATGGAAATAGTTAGGGTGGAAATTGTGGGCTCTGTGAATTTTGTAGGATTTTAGAATCTATAGTTACTGATTCCAAACAGCAGCCATGCATGAAAAATATTGAGTGTGATTTCACTGCATATGTTGCTTGAATGCTCAAGACTGGTTTATATACCACATTCAAGTCTATACTTCTATAGAAAATATCCAGACAGGCTGTTTTATTGGACTTCTAAAAACAGTGCCTAGTATTTGCTGATAGATTTGGCCCTATATACTGCTGACATCAGGATTAATAAATGATGCTATTAAATCTTTAAAGTAGATCCTGAAAAATGTTCAATAACTCAATTCTCGTGAAAATCAAAATGAAAGGCATAAGGTACTTTGAATAAAAAGCCTTCAAATATGAAAATTATTTACTTGGTCCCAGTCTCTATAACTTGCATGTGCTAAAGGTAAGAGTCTAAAAATATTACCAGACTCCTTGTAAGTTTTGCATACTTATTGTGGCCCATGATATCACATTGTGCCCTGTATTTCATAGCAAAGAAATGTTGAATGTTAGTATATGGGTATACATGTAGTAGTTAATAAAAAAAAATGAAACTACTCTTACGTAGAAGAATGATACTAACATGATAATTAAAATATCTAAGATTAAAATCCTTGTTTACTGATGTCTAAGCATATCCCCAAGTATGTTACTGAATCACTGTGCATGTATTTTACTTGTTTTTCCTGTACGACATAAAGGTCATTTTGCAGGACTTCCGAGAAGAAGACACAAGAGTTTATGGATTCCTTACTGAGAGTCTATAATCAAAATCCTATTTATTTTTAAAGTCTTTGAATGCTTTCAGTTTCTATGCAGTTACTGTAAAATAGTAGGTGTTCAGGTTATTCATGACCAAAAGGTCATTAAATCACAATGTCCCAGTAGAAAACAGTGCAATTTATATGACATAGTGTATGAAACTACTTTTGTATTGTAAGTTTAAAAGCTAAGACTATAAGACTACTTGCTTTTTGAAAGTGTGGATTGAGTTTTTTTGCTAGAAAGTGTTATAAAATGTCAGCTTCATCAAACAGGTCATCAGTAGTTTTAAATAAAAAAACAAATCTTGCAGTACTCAGGCACACACCTTTGAGTCCAGGTGCTGTCCATATTTTCAAAATGAGGTATTTTAGTTTTCCCTGTCACCTTCTGTGTTTGCTTTTCAATGACTCCTGTGTTTTTATGGTAGCTATGTCAGTTAATGGCTAACAGAGCATCTAGGTTTTTTGTTACAAATGCAGTTGTAGCCTTGATAGCTGGAGTGGTTTCCATTTGTTTGTAACTACTGCTGATAGTTCAAGTCAAATTATTGGCAGTCAGTCCTTGTCCTCTTACCAGCATCCAAGCGTGTAAGATAAGGACAGATTGAACTAAAAGATAATTTTACTGCAATATCTTCAGCAGCAGAAGCAATTACCACAGCCTTGTTCTTGGTACTCCACCAGCTTTGTAACTATGTACTGAACTTCAACACCTGAGGCTGACAAAGTGAATCTCATTGGCATGAAATTCACATGGGGCTAAAATACACTCCAGTACTGCTCTATATCACTGGGATCAAAAGTAAAATACTTGGCTGTAATGCTATGTACTTTTTTTTGAATCTTTCCACCTCTGAGAGTATCAGTGGTAACAGATTATAATTGCCCTGTGTGACAAAGCTGCAAAGTAGTGTTCCATGATGCCAGCACAGAGCTTTGCACAAAATCTTGATTGCTTTTCCCCCATGCTGTTCCCAGAACTACTTTTAATTCTTCTCCTAAGGGGAAAACAGGATAGTGTATGGAAGACACATTGCAAATTTAAGCCTGCAGTAAGTGCTCTTGCTGCGTTAGAAGAGCTACTTTGGTATTTTTTAAAAGATCCTTCATTTCAGCTATTTCTAAACAAAATACATTTGTTTTGTAAAGAATACCTTTTCTTTTTAATCTTAGAAATAATGCAATGATATGTAATATTTCATATTGTAATAATATAATAACTCATTAAAGTAAGTTACTGTTATTTTTCAGTAGTATATTTTAGAAATATATATGGGAATAAAGTTAGGGTGCAGTGGCCCAGCCTCTGTAACAAGGAACCATGACCTGAATGCATTCCACAGTTTTCTCCAGAACGAGAATTTTTTTATTTACATTTTAAACAAAATTAAATTTAAATTAAGATTACCTCAATAATTATTACATAGCTATTAATCAAAATAGTATTTGATATTTCAAGTTAATAACTAAATATAATTAAATATAGTTAATAACTAACTATAGATAGTGACAAACAATATTTAAGATCAGAAACCAAAATACCAATTATATATCCAAAACCTACATGCTTTAGGAGCAAATAGCAGTTGTGTTATGTAACCACTCTCCATTCCACACAACTACAGGTACAACTGTATTTTCTGTATCATATTGGCAATCATGCAGCAAATTCTCCCCTGAGAACAACTTAGTTGAAACCTGCTCTTAATTATAGTTACTAATTCCAATATTTCCTTGGTCACTGAAGCTTCACTGCTGGAGCCATAAAAGAAGTGAATAAATAAAAGAGTAAAATTAGAGACTCTAGGAAACAACTAAGAAGAAAAAATGTACCTGGAGAAAGCAGTATGGAAGACAGGAGGAAACGTGATACCTTATACTGTGAAGTATACAATACACTTTTTTCTGTGTCAAAACTTGAAATTAAAAAAAACAACCTTACTGATAAATTCCTCAGCAGTGAGATGAAATTGAAAGGCAAATATAGAATAAGAATGATTGATAATTTTAATACTTTTTTTAACAGCATAAAGGAGTAATCTGCCCACATTTAGAAATCTGACACCAGCCAACCAACCTCATTTGACTGTGGAATTAGGGGGGAAAAAAAGGAGAAAGCAGTCAGGTGGTTCCTATAAGTACTTCCAGTTTAATGAACTGACTTAAGATCCTTTCTTATCTTCTCAAACTTTATCTTGTCCCCACCCCTGTCCTGGGATATTACTCTTACTGCATTTTTCTCTTTTCTTGTTTCAGGTAATTGTGTCATTACTCATGCTCTTTACTGATGGTTTTGGCATTCTGTGCTTTGAAGAACAGGCTGAGCTCCGCCCAGACGGTTGGAGAGGAAAAATCAGCTCAAAAGCTGGAGCAGTGAAGCATGGTTGATTTGGTGGATGTAGTAGATGGCTTTGGGTTGTGGTAGGCTGTGAGGTAAGAACTTGGAAGGGCCTTGCTGAGTGGGGCTGCTCACCGGTGTTGGTTGCTGTTGAGGAAGATTCTTTGCAATGCACTTGCTGTCAGATGAGTACTGATGAGGGAGGCTACTTTGTTTTCCCCCCTGTACTGGCTGTACTAAGGCAGTGGAAGTGTGAGGAGTGCTTTACACCAGATGCTTCATAGCTGACTGGAACAGGATCTAGAAGCAAAGCCTGGCTCCCAGTGTCATATGTAGGAGGAGCAGAAAGCCCTCTCATGGCCCTTGAAATCTCAGAAGTTGACCTACCTAAAGTGAGAATGCTATGCAGGAAGCTGCTAGCCCTGTGGGAATGTAGAGGACAAGGCACCTTCCTTCAGCCTAGGCTGAACATAGCTGCCTTTGACACTGTGGAGCTTCTGCTGAGGATTTATGTACCAAAGAAAAAGATCCTCAGAAAAAGAGTCCTTATGATATGTCCTTTAAAAGAATTATGCTTTTGGAAGACAGCTTTTTGCCTTTTTTCTGCAACCGTTATTTGTTTGGCTTTTTTGTTTGTTTTTGTTTTTTTTTTTTTTTGTCTTCTTGCGTGATGTGGAAGATCAGAATTTTGTTTCCCTTCACTTAGTAGTATTCAGCTAAGAATTTCAGGAGAATGTTTTAAGTATCAGAATATGCATGCAGCTTCAAAAGAGTGTGTGCTGTTTGGGTTTTGTAGAGTTGCTTTAGAAAAATACCTGGAAATTTACTAAGGTGGGAGGAGAGAGAAGGAATAACAGGAAATTTTCTATACATAGTTATTTCTTTTGAGATAAAATATATTTTTTGCACCTTTATTTTAGAAGTCTTTTTCAGTATATGTGAGCTAATGTTTTGATTGCATACTGATACATTTAAATGGCAACTTTTTAATTAATTTTGCTATAAAGCTTTGTTTTTGCACCATGCCTTGAAGTTTATTCCCACCTCTGTATGTTCCTCTGAGTCTCTTTTGTGGTTTAGAATCTTAATGTGCCTAGAGGGTCTACTTGCTTTTGTATTCATATTCACTGCTACAGTCTCTGCAAACAAAATCTAGCCTAAAACAGTTTTCCAGGTAATGGTTACTATACAAGTAAACATTTTTATGGCAGATAAATGTGTGTGCCATTTTCTCTCCTTGAAGAGTGGCTCACTTGCTTTTCAAACTGCACATAGTAATATGCACCAGTAAGCTAGCTTACATCTATGCAATCAAATGTTTGCAAAGAAAGAGCCTTTCTTATATTTGAGCTGTCCATACCTAAGTGTGACCAAAGTGTTCTTCCATGAGGACGGTAACAACCTAGAGCACAAAGACAGACTGAGGAAGTTGAGGCTGTTCAGCCTGGAGAAGGCTGCATGGAGACCTCGTAGCAGCCTTCAAGTATTCAAAGGGGCCTGCCTACAAGGACGCTGGACAGGAACTCTTCATTAGGGACTATAGTGATAAGACAAAGGGAGAACGACTTCAAGCTTAAACAGAGACATTTCAGGTTAGATATAAGGAGGAAGTTCTTTACTGTGAGGCTGTTGAGGTACTGGAACACGTTGCCCAAAGAAGGGGTAAATGTTTCTTCACTGTCAGTGTTCAAGGCCAGGTTGAACAAAGCCTTGGTCCACATGGTCTAGTGTGAAGTGTCCCTGCCCATGGCATGATTTTAAGGTCCTTTTGAACCCAAAACATTCTATGATTCTATGATCTTTGATGTTTCCTAAGGATTATTTTAGATTGCTTTCCAAAATGTTTAAAGATTTCTAAATTTTCTGCAGCATATATTGAACTTCAGTATCCTGTTAAGGAATGCTGGGGACAGCTAAGGATACAATTACCTTGTTCTCTTGGTTATCTGAATTTAACTTGATAAGCTGAATTTTGACTCAGTTGTCAGAAGCCCATGTTTCAAGCTAGCTATAACCATAGTGCATTCAGACCAGACAATACTTGGGCTTGCTAGTGTGCATTTTTGAATACTGACTTCTGTCCCCCCTTCCCCCCAATTTTTTGATTCACAGAATCATGCTCTGGCATACTTAAGATGCTCAAATAAATTTGCAAAGTAAACTGGCTCATGCTGTAGAGCGAGAAACCAAAGTCTAAGAGTGGGAGGAAGCTGTTCCATATGTAGAAGAACCTGAGAGTAAAAGAGCTCCTTGCTAGAGTTAATGCTTTATACAAGAGCTGCATCATCAGTGTGCAGCCTTCACTGTCCTAATCCACTACTAGCTTTTGCCAGTTTGTCTTCCTCAGTCTCTACTCTTCTGCAAGCAGTTTGATGGAAATTGTCAGCTGTCATAATAAAGGTGTGCAGTGCCATCAGCAGCACACTATCTTAGAACAGCAAGCACTGCAGGTGTCTCTGAGAGCTTCATTCAGCACTTTCCTTCCAAATGTGTAGGGTTTGGGTACTGGAATATGAATACCATCTGTTGCTCACTTGAGGTGTGGAGTCTATCAATAACTTAGCAAGGAATGACATTCTGCTGCTGCAAACTTCAGATATTTCAGCTGCCTGTAAGATTTCTTTATCTTCAGGAGTCTGGGGATTTTTGACCTGAGTTAAACCAGATTTTTGTTCACATCTGCATACAGAAATATTTATTGATCCTTAGGAGCCGCCTGGCTGTTTTTGTAAGGAGTGCTGACTATATCCTGTTATCACATGCTTCTGCTCAATCTGGCTGCCTGTATTAGTTAACAGGGCAGCACAATTAGTTGCATAAATTTGTAGCACAAACGGATACCAAGACTGTAACATCAACACCGAGCACGTACTGATCTTTACCCTTCTGACTAGCTCTGATTTGGTCCTGTGGACTGAATGGTTACAGTTCATCAGCTGTGCTCCTGCCTCCTATCTTTGAGCCTCTTCTTCCTGAAGAATTCCATTGCAAATGTACCACAGTGTACACCAAAGTGCAGTAAAAGGGTATGGAGCTTCTCTGAGAATGCATATCTGCTTCAGACTAAAATGCTAGTGTTGATGTACCCATCAGCTCTTCAGCGAAGATACAGCTGTCAGAAACACCCTGATACTGAATGAGCCAAACAGGGATTTTTTTTTGCTAGCTTCAGAGTGGCAGACTTGTGCTCTAAACCTTTCACCAGCTTTGCTGCCCTTCTGTAGACATACTCCAGCACCTCAATGTCTTGGACTCTTTTTTTACAAAAATCTACTGGTTTCCAGAATGGATTTTTGCTTTCACACAGAAGCTGATGGTTGCTCTCTTTGTTTTCACCCCACTGTTGGTGTGTTTCTGATCCTTTTCTCAATTAACTTGGGGAAAGCTAAATGCAGTAAAAGGTTATGTGGCAGTTTCAATAGGGCAAGACTGAAAACATATATAACGTGCATTCTGTCCTAGTTAAATTTGCAAGTTACATTAAGAAGGTTGGTGGGAAAAGCATGGTGTTTTTTTTCTTGTATTTTTCTTCATGGCATGTCCTAAAAGGTCTGCGTGAAAGGTCCAATTAATTCTTAGGCATTCAATGAGTATTAGCATGTGACGTACTGGAATACCTTTAGCCAGCCATAAGTCATTTCCTTTCGAGTATATACACAGTATCTTGTAAGAATGCAGAGAATAAATCCTACCTATGTGAACAACTTGAGTGATCCAGTAGGTAGGCAGTATAAGTAAGAAGGAAATAAAAAAGTGTACTTATATATAAGCTAAAATTGATATGCTAAATCAGTGTGGATATAAATTTAGATGTCTGTAACTTTAGAAGTGAAGTGCTGTCACTCACATCTATTCTCACAATGAGTTGTTACAAGCTTCTCAAAGCCTACAGTAATTAACCACTGTCAGTTACAGCTATTTGTAAGAAGAGAGAACCATAAATAAGCTTGGTAGAAGGGAGGATAGAAAATCCTTATCTTACATGCATCAGTTATCTGAATTAGAAGTTAAAGACTCAAGTAAAAATGTTTGTTGTATCTTTTGACTCTTATCCCATTTTACCAATGAACAATGACAGCATTTTAACCAAATGATTAAAAAAGTTAAACCTCATGGCATGTTGTACATTTTTCAGTTAGTACAATGATTAGAAGAATGTAAAAGTAATTGTCAGTGTATATGATTAATAGCTAGCCTGCATAAAAGGACAGGACAAGAGACTGGAAAATTGATACTTTTTACCCATGGACATGTCAACCCTAACTGAAAGTTGACAACAGAGACAATTACAAAGACCAGAAGTCTTGGGGCACTGTTGATGAATGGTCCATTGAAAGAACTGCTCAAGCATACCTTAGAAGGTGTTGAATCAGAACTTTGATAAGACCAGAGAGAGATGGGGCATATAAGATTATCCTGTTTCATGGGAAAGAGTCAACTTAAAGAATAGTTGAGGGGGGATTTTAGTATTGTCTTTACCTGCAGAAGACAAACGTGTTTCATCTTTACAACTTTTGATTAGAAAATTCTTTTGTTGTCTTGAAGTACAGTTTTGGTGATATATTGGCTTATCCAAACAACCCTTTAACAATGACTTGATCTGTTTTGATGAGCTCATTGCTGTGCCTTCTGTTTAGGAGACAGTGCTTAACACATTTCAATGGTAACTAAAACATGCTGGTATTATCAGCACAAATCCAAAACATAAGCACAAGTTGCTATGAAAAAATTTAACTCCATCACAGCCAGATCCAGCACAATAAGGTATAGCAAGTAACTGATTTTTAAAGGCCATACTAATCCTGCAGACAAATCAGAAGAAGAAATCACATTAGAGACATAACTAGAGCTACTTTCCATGACTAGGTATGAGTCATCTCTTACTGCAAAACCATCTGGCCTGTGATTATGACTTTTTGTCTGAGTATTATGCTGGACAAAGTGTTATGATAAGGCAATCATAAATATTCTGAAATGTCTGGCCTCCTGGGAATGTGGACATGACAAATTTACATTTGTCTGCACTTACTTACCCTCAGCAAATTTGAAAGTGATACAAAACTGGAGAGAATGATTGATTCACCATGATTGTGCTGCCAGTCAGAGGAAATTTGAAGGACTGTGGAAATGAGCTAACAGAAATTTTATCAGTTTCAGCACATAGAAATGTGCAATCCTGAACCTTTTGAATAGTCCCATGTTCTTGTACATGCTTGGGGTCAGCTGGTTGTAAAGAAGCTCTGCGGAGAGACCCAGGGGTGCTGATGGTCATCAAGTTGAACATTAATCAGCAATGTGCCCTTACAGCAAAGGTAGTTAACAGCCTGCTGGGCTGTATTAGGAACACTGTTGGAAGTCGCGGGAAGCAATCCTTCCTCTTTAGTCAGTGCTGTGGAGGACACACATATAATGCTGTTTCCAGTTGTGGCCTCGCCATGGACATGTGGAAGCAAGTCCATTGAAGGACCACAAACATGATTAAAGGACTGCAGCATCTCTTGTATGAGGACAGACTGACAGATGGAATTATTTATCCTGGAGAGGAGAAGGCTTGTACAATGCATAAAACATATTTAACCAAAAATTTATATCATGGAAAAATGTCATTAAATGTGAAGTGAATATTATTACTTGTGGAGATTGTAGAGACCTAGTGAAGTTGAATCTTTATTACAGCTCCACTACTGAAAGCAGTAGGAGATGGAGCTGTATTCATTGTTTCAGGGACACCCAGAATGACCACTGGTAGCTGAGATGGTGCAAGTCTTTCATCCAGATAATTTTTATGGGCTTCATGTTTTCTGTGTTGACAGAATCAATTTCAGGCTTTTCCACAATATGAACCATGTTTTAAGAGGTGTTTGTATTATATTGTCTACCTCCCCCATGCCACCCCAAGTTGCATTTCCATTTGTGAACTCATTACAATTCAACTAGTCAGAGTGCAGGAGCCTCTTGTAGCAAAATAATTAACATTACTGCCACACAGTTCTCATAAATTCAAATGGGTATGTTTATACAAAATATAAAAGCCTCAGTATTCTTTCAAAAAAAGCAGATATTGTTTCCAATGTTTTCTTACTTCTCTACTAATTTTCAAGTGCTTCAAAACAAATTTTCCTCCCTGTTCTTTTGTGAAAGCCCCATAATAACCTATATACAAATTCTTTGTAGTTGTTTTTATTTTTCATGACTTTTATGGGTTTCTATGAAATTACTTATGTCACTAGGCACTCATTGAAGTGTAAATAAAAGAAACCTTCTGGTTCCTGGGACCAGTAAGTTATTGAGTTCACAGATAACTTATTGTTTCTCTGTCTGATGAGAGGAAATAAAAATCGCTTTTAATGGTTGAATGCTAGTAGTGTCTTCCAGGTTTTCTTCTCATTTTAAAAAATCTGTTATCATAGTTGAGTGTCAAGAGAATCTTGAAGAAAGAGCTTAAAAAGAAAAAAAGCAATCATAAACATCACAAAAATTCAGGATTGGAAGTAACTTCTCTGCCTATGGGACTGAGGGACTGAGAGTAAAACATACTATTTCTGGGTCTGAAACTTGTGCTATGCGCCCATTTTTACATTTGTGTTAAATAAGTTTCTTCACATGTAAGTATTAAATGGTAATAATAACCCAAGGTTTATATCACCCTGGAACTTCAAAGCTGAGTGCTCTTCAAGTGTCTGAAATCCTGAAAAGAAAAAAAAATCTGAGTATCAATATTTATTAACAAAGTACATAATATGTTATTTAACAAAAACATAATATGTTTTTCTGAAATACTTGCCTTAACTTTCAAAAAAAATTTTTCTATCCAATATTCACCATAATCTTGGAATATGCCCATGTTGTGTAGACTCATTGATAGGCTACATAACTTCTGAATTAGAAATAGTCAAAATGCATATTTAAAATCAGAATTTGTAGTAATGCAAGAAACAGAGGTAAAGGGTTGATTTTTGGGGCAATATTTTGAAGCTCTGATGTAGTAGAAATTATCTGGCAGACAGTTTTGCTTTAGTCTTGACTTCAGGATGTTATTTTTTCTCACCTTTGTTTCATTAAATATCATCAGTCATACAATAGGACCTGGGAGTATTGGTTAATGAGAAACTTAACATGAGCTGGTAGTGTGTGTTCGCAGCCCAAAAAGCCAACCGTATCCTGGGCTGCATCGTATTTGAAAAGTCCATCATATTCGACAAATCATGGAAATCGGGTGAAGTTCTCGATGATTGGAAAAAGGGAAATATAACCCCCATTTTCAAGAAAGGGAAAATGGATAACTCAGGGAATTACAGACCACTCAGCCTCACCTCTGTGCCTGGCAAAATCTTGGAGCAGATTCTCCTGGAAGGCAAGCTGAGGCACATGGAAAACAACAAGGTGCTTGATGACAGCCAGCATGGTTTCACTAAGGGGAAATCCTGCCTGACCAATCTGGTGGCCTTCTATGATGGGGTTACAGAACTGATGGACAGGGGTAGAGCAGTTGATGACATCTACCTGAACTTATGCAAAGCATTTAACACGGTCTCACATGACATCCTTGTCTCTAAGTTGGAGAGAAAACAATTTGATAGATGGACCACTTGGTGGATAAAGAACTGGCTGGATAGCCACATGCAAAGAGTTGTGCTCAATGGCTCAATGTCCAGCTGGAGACCAGAAATGAGTGGTGTCCCTCAGGGTTGGGTGTTGAGAACGATCTTGTTCAACATCTTTGTTAGTGACATCGACAGTGGGACTGAGTGTGCCCTCAATAAGTTTGCTGATGACACCAAGCTCTGTGGTTCAGTTGATACAATGGAGGGAAGGAATTCCATCCAAAGGGACCTCGACATACTTGTGAGGTGGATTGATGCCAACCTGATGAAATTTGACCATGCCAATTGCAAGGTCCTATACCTGGGTTGGAGTAATCTCAGGCAGAGCTACAGGTTGGGCAGAGATGAGATTCAGAGCAGCCCTGTGAAAAAGGACCTCGGGCTTTTGATTGATGAAAAAATGAACATGAGCTGACAGTGTGCACTCACAACCCAGAAAGCCAACCATAACCTTGACTGCATCAAAAGGAGTGTGACCAGCAGGTCGAAGGAGATGATCCTGCCCCTCTACTCTGCTCTCTTGAGATCTCACTTGGAGTACTGTATGCAGTTCTGATGTCAACATAAAAAGGACATGGAACTGTTGGAACAAGTGCAGAGGAGGGCCACGAGGTTGATCAGAGGACTGTAGCACCTCCTGTATGAAGATAGGATGAGAGAGTTGGGGCTGTTCAGCTTGGAGAAGAGAAGGCTGTGTGGAGACCTCATAGCGGCCTTCCAATACCCACAGGGGGCCTATAGGAATGCTGAGGAGGGCCTCTTCATGAGGGACTCTAGTGATAGAACAAGGGGTAATGTGTTCAAACTTAAACAGGGGAAGTTTAGATTGGATGTAAGGGAGAAATTGTTTAAGGGTGGTGAGGCACAGGAATGTGTTGCCCAGGGAAGCTGTGAATACTCCATTGCTGGCGGTGTTCAAGGCTGGGTTGGACTTAGCCTTGGGTGTCATGGTTTAGTGTGAGGTATTGATGCTCGTGGCAGGGGGGTTGGAACTAGATGATCTTAAGGTCCTTTCCAACCCTAATTATTCTATGATTCTGGTTATTTCAGCTTACATGTGTGTATTTGGTTCAAATATCCTTGACTGACTCTGCTCTGTCATTCTGTATGCCCACAAAATTTGACAAAATGTGTGGGTTAAGAAGCTGTCAGAAATAAAACAGATAAACTTGACGTTTTTCTAATGCTCTCTAGTTGAATAGCAATACAGTTATACCATTTTTTGCATCTGCAACTTTGTTAATTTTTTTAATGGGACTAGAATCCTGCACAGTCTACTCTTTTCCAAGAAGTTGCTCAAGTGTGCACATCAAAAAGAAGGAATGGTCACAAACTAGAATCTTAGAAAGTTTGGGAAGCTTTAAGGGCATTATCCTGGAAATCATGCTAGGGAACATGAAGAATAGAAAGGTGGTTGGTGACAGCTAATATGGCTTCACCAAGAGCAAATCAAGCCTTACCAATTTGGTGGCCTTCTGTGGTGAGGCTACAGAACTGATGGATGAGGCAAAGGCTGGACAGAGCCTTGGACAACATGGTGTAGTGTAAGGCACTCCCACCCATACCAGGGGGTTGGAACTTGATGATTTTTAGGTCCTTTCCAACCCTAACTATTCTGTGATTCTGTGATTAAGTGCATTTGTGAACACTGAGGTAAACGTCAAGGAACAAGCAAATGCAATTTTTTTTCATGATTTTCCTGAAGAAAACTCTCATTTACACTAGTCTTAATTTGAAAAGACTTATCACAGTGGTAAAAACCTTCTCAGATATGGGAAGGTCATGTGGTTTTAACTGCTAGCTAAATACAAAGAAAATGGGCTTTAGCTTACATGTAGAGTGAACATAAAGCCTACATGCAGAAAAGAAGAAGATCCTAAATATAACTGTTTCAGTCATTTAATTGCATTTTCTTAGTATTTGGAAGTGTGAAGGTAAAATTTTGGAGCATGAAGGACTCTTAAAAAGATAACTACTTTCAGCCTGATTAAAGATTAGATGACACGCATCATAGATTGTGATCATCAAGAGGTAATTGTGTCAGAAGCAATCAAATGTATACAGGAAAAATCAAGACTTCTGAATGTGGGTTACTGAAAAGCTGGAAAAAATTGTATGCTACCAGAATCATTGCTGTTACATACAATTCTGTTTCAAGCAGGAAAGATTATGGTTGCATAAAGCCTTGAGCTGCCAGACTGGTGGCTCGAGGAACTGGAATTGTAAACGGACTAAGCCTGGGCTGCTGCTGGTTGAGCAGCTGCACCCTAAAGCACAGACAGCTCTAGTGGGAGAGGCAGGGCCTTGTAAAAGTACACAGCATCTATGCTACTATTGATTGTTTCACAGGTGCTAATAGGTCTGAAGTTTGAAAGTTTGGAACAAGTGAAAATATGACTGCAGTCACACATTTAGCCATGAAGAAAATGGGGCAGGAAAATGCAAAACTACTTGCTGTAAGCTATGATGTGATCTCTCCTTATCATATTTTTCACTTCTGATGTAATCTTAGTTTTGTTCTGTTGATATTCAGTTATCTTTTTCTGCAATGAAGAAAACCTGCAAAACAGGAGGAAGACTAAAAGGAGATGAGAGATGTTTCAAAAATAATTCAGTGTGTAACCACAATACTTCTTGAAAATGAAGCTTGAGTTGCTCTTTAAAACCATAAATAAAATAGGCCTTAAATATGCAAACAGAAAAACACCCATCAAATATAACTAGAATCTCTGTACTGCATTTTCTCAGAGCTATGAGTAGGATGTGATAGCTGATCAAGAGCAGATTGATAACGAATAGGGCCTATTCAGATCTGTTGCATGTCAAATAATTTGAAGTAGAATGTGAAGCAGGTAAATGTGATCTTGAACCCTGGTTTCTTGCATGTAAAACTAGATTTACATTCATGGGCAAATAAAGGGACATATAACACATTGTTAGCACTAACTGCTATACTAGGCTGCTCTTACAGGTTCTCAACAGTGGCACATTGTTTTCATACATGTGGATGAAAAATGATATGATGCTTGTGATTTGCTGTGTCATAAGAAACACAGGTAAAACTAGACATCCTGACGTAGATGTTCATCATGTAACATCATTGTGGGGTTTGCTACCAGTTTCTTGAAAGCCAAAATATACCAAGGATCAACTATTAATTATCTGTAAAACTGGGTCAAAATCCAGACTGACTGATTTTTCCTCCTAAGTACAAATAAGCCTTTCAATTCAAGACTGACAAACATGAATGCCTGGGGAATCATAAATCTAACGATATAGAGTTTGGGAACTGCCAAAGCATGTACTTATAAACCTGCATACTGCGCATGGCCAGATCTTATTGCCAGTTTTATTAGACTTAAATAGGCTAACTTCTGTAGTTTCTCCAGGTTTGCTTTGGTTTAATGCTGAATTTGTCTCCTTATTTGTACAGAAAGAGAAAAATACTTAAATATGAGTTAAGCAATTTACAAATATATTTCTCTCCTCCATGTTAGCCTAGTATATTTCTTGAAAAATATGTAAATCTTCAAAGGAGAAATGTGTCAAAATGTTTTGCTGTATATTGCTATATTGTTTTACATGAATCAACAAATTAATGATGCAACTTTGTATGTTAGCTTAGGTTCCAGTTTCTGAGGTATATTTTGGGTTGCAAATAAAGAGGAACAGGTAAAGAGTTTCTTCCCATTATTGATGGTATGTAAATATGTATCTAAATGCAGCCTTCAAACTGGGCATTCATAACTTCTCATTAAAGTTATCTTGTCATTTCTGGATATCCAGAAGTTCAGGAAAAACAGTTTAAATGAATCAGGACATAGCCAAAATGGTAGAAAACCCAGACAATTGTAGACAGTGCTGCTTTCAAGGTGCTTTTCATGATTTGAATGTTTTTAATCCTTTTTCTCTTTTTTAATGCTGTGTTTTTCAAGATCAGTTGGAAATGTAATTCTGCTTGAATATTAAAATTGGCTCTTTAAAAGATAATTCAGGAACTTTCAGTACTCAGCATGTCACTGAGCCGAATTCATTACTGTAATTTTTACACTCCATCAATGCAAGTCCATTGAGATTTCCATTCTAAAACTGGAGCAATACGTCAGAACAGTAAGTCAGGTTTGTTGTAGGAAAATAATAAATGTCCAGTCAGAAATCTCTGGAGAGCGCAAGTTGAATGATCTTTAAATAATTCTTCCCCTATATAGAACACACATGTAGCTCAGACCTTCAAGGGTTTCCTTTTTTGTTACTTCACCTTATTTTTTGAAAAGGGGTACTGTAATCAGTCCAGTGAACAACTAAGTGCCGGGATGAAATTTATGACCTTTTTGATAGAACCTGCATGTTTTGTTCACCAAAAAGAATTTTTCTGGCAATGATTTTGTGGCATTTTTCCTTGACATCCTTCCAAAAGAGTAAAATTCATGTCTAAAGCTTAGCTGGTTTCCATCTGCTCACCAGACTTTTTAATTCCTTTTGTCAAAAAATCCCTTTTTGCCAAGTCCTCTCTTTTCCCTCCAAAACACTCTTTATTTTTTAGGTTTTCTTTCTTCTTCTGTTTTTGTAAAACCTCTAGTTCTGAAAGATTCTAATACATGCCAACTACTCTATAAGTACTAAGCTGTGGGGACAAAAAAAATACTGTACCTGAAACATCAAACTTATGCAAATCCTGTCCTCCAAGGTAAAACTTGGTCATGTTTACAAAGCAGTGTTACTGTTAGGCAGGCTAAGCATAGAGCTCTGTGAGGAAGAAGGGAAAGAAATAAGGGTGTTCCATCAGACAAACCACCTTCACTTTGCTGCTCTGCCTTAAGTTTTGCTCTTTTCCAAATCAACGCTTAAGCTTCTCAGAAAACCTTAACAGGAACAAGGAAATGTGTTTGCAGCACTCCATTGAGATTGAATAATGGCACCACCAGGGGGCAGATGAAAATAATGAGAAGACCAATGGCCTTCTACATGGCTGTTATTGACCTCAGCGTTGTATTGCTGTGCCTGGGTTGATAAAAATGTGACCTACTCCTACTGTGTTAACCCATACCATTCCTATATCTTAATTCATATGGGGTTACACCCACCTCTGACTTTCCTTTTAGAGCAATGTAACTGAAAGTTGCTTTCTTATCAATTTTGATATTTATTTTTTTTCTTAATTTGAGAAACACCACTGTGATTTGCCAAATGGCAATATTTGTGAAGCTAAAAGTCAAACTTCAAGTTTGAATGTGGAGTAAAATAGTTAAATGTTATTATGGTCACTATTCCGGGGTGGAGGGGGTGGGGGGGGTGGGGAAGAAATAGGCTTAAAACTTCATCTCAGCAAAATTTAATCAAAGGCTATAGATGAACAAATCAGTTGCACTTTATAATTCCTTTGCAGATGGCAAAAACATCAAGTTCATCTAGTGTACAGAAACACACCCACTAGATCTAATGAATATATAGCTACCTGCAGATGGAGAACTCTGTATGTGACAATAGCATCCCCAGGCATGTACATTTCTCTTAACTATAACTAATTAGTAAATAACAGTGGAGATGTATTTTGGAAGACTTTGACTGTAAGAAGAATAAAATAAATAAAAATCACATGGCTAGAGGGTCTGTTCTGCACCAGCGCCATTAAAGGTCACATTCTTCATTTAATCTTTCTGAAAATGTTAAATAAATAGCTAAGCTGCCTTGACTATACTATGTTTATAGTAATTTCGTTTCCATTCAGCATGTCATTTATCCTGTTGAACTCTGAAACTCTTTAGAGGAAAGACTGTTGGTTCTTGAGTATATATGTACTTATCACATGTTCTGTAACTAATCAAATATAAATAACTCTAAAATTCAGTGTTCTAAGGTATTATTTTTATGGTTCAGGGTGTTTATGTTCTTTGTTTCTGGCACATAGCATGATCTTTAGTGAGAGGTGTCCCTGCCCATGGCAGGGGGGTTTTAACTGGATGATGTTCGGGTCCTTTCTGACCCTAACTATTCTATGATTCTATGATCTTCCATCAGACTGGTCTAATAAAAGGCCTTGCTTACTTTAATCTGTACAGTTTTTGTGTGTAAAGCAAATCAGAGGCTATAGACTAGCAACCATGGAAACTGAAATCCTTTGACCATAAAAATGTCTGAGTATTGTCTACACAGGATTTAGTGCAAACAGGTTGTCAACATGCGTACTTATTCCCTTGCCCCTAGGCTGCAAGCAGTAATTTGGATTTCCAGCAGTGTAATCACCATTCATTGTACTGATACCCCCCTGCTATGCTATTTCAGTCATAGTGCATACCTGCGTATTAAAGCTTTCGATTTGGCAAGTTGGAAATCTGTTTACTCTGGTAGCCAAGATGGTAGTCATCCTTTTGTCAAGAGTGAAAGATTTTCCTTTGTGTTTTTAACAATACATGAGAATATAGAGATTAAATTGCCAATATAACACACTAGTAATAGTGATAACTAATGATGCATAGACTTCCAAAATTGTCTTTTTAGATGGAAGAAATTCAGTAATCGATTCTCTTCTCTGTTACTGAGTTTAAAGTTATGCTTGCTCTCCCTGACATTTTTAGAAGGCTTTGGAAGACAGTGGAAATCCTTCTGCAAATCCTCCTGAAATACTCCCTCTCATTTTTTTTTCTTCTTCAACTTATTTGATTGCACATCTTTAATCCAAAGAAAAATTTGCTGTTTAAACTGTATTTTTGCTTTATCTTACAGACTTTTCTGTGGTTTCTGCGTGTGAGTAACACTAAAAAGGGGACAAAAAGGTAAAACAAGACTGAAGGAACAGTCAGCATAGCACTGTTCCACTTGAGATCTTCTGGGTTAAAGCACTGTAAAATCTGGAGTTAGAGTGCATCTCTAATCCCTGCTTCTGCTTCTCAGCTTGTGATAGAAGGCATTTTAGGGGAAAAAAAAAAAGACAAAAAAAACCCAACAAAAAAAGCTAAACAATTTTTAATCTTTTCTGTGACAATGTTATGCTTCACGTGAGCAGAAATTCACTGGAGTAGTGACTAGCACTGGAGCCCTCAGTTTTGGAGAATTTGTTGGTCTTCAGGGAATACTTGTTTATTTTACTAGGGACAGCACTACCTGAAAACAGCAAACACCTCCTGCACAGAATGTCCTTAGCTAGTCTCATGTTAAGATGCTTACACAAAGGTAAGAACTCAGAACTCACATTCAGAATGAGCCTGAGGAAGAGAGAGAGACGTTTAAAATTCATATTAAACTGGCTTCATAACTGGGCTCCAGTTTCTGTTTAATGCTTGCTTCCCTGCCACTGTTCCTGCAGCCTACTGCTGGTGGCAGCAGGTTGAATGCAAACATTTGGGACATTGCATGTAGCCCCAGGGATTTAAAAAGGAAAAAGAAGACATTTCTAATGGTATCTTTCTTTTTTGGCATTCTTGCTGCCAAAGTGGATGAAGCTGGGGAGCTGTCTAAGTCAGCTTCAGTGAAGGAAAGGAAGTCTTTAGGAAAACCTATTCACAAAGTACTATTTCAGTGGGTCGTGCATAAAGACTGCTGGCAGTGTGGAAGCTTGTATTCAGATTCTTGACAGGTGGAGTAGCCACTGGCTCACACAGGAGTATGGGAAAGAAAGAACATTTGTTCTTCAGGGCTTATGACAAGGAAATGTTTTTAAATTCTTTTTTTTTCTGATAATGGCTCAGCTCATACTAGCGTACATAATCTGTGGATAGATTATTGAAGAACTTGTCCATCCCTAGCTGCCAGTCTACTGTCTTGTCCTTCTAGATATATACATGATTTCAACTTTCTCGTAACATAGGTAATACTAGAAAAAGAGGATCCTAACATTATGTTCCTCCACATCTCCCTGTTTCTAAACCCTTAAACTGACATCCGAGTCATTGTGCAGCCTACTGCACATGAACTATATTAAATACATAGCTTCAGTAAAATGGCAATTTAATTACTCCTAAAAAGATCTAAAAACATGCAAATGAATCATTATCACAGTGAACAAAGCTAATCTTGAAACCAATCCATTATAGTCAGTTGAGAAGTCCTTTTTATACTTGTGTGTGTGAAAAAGTGAATATATCTGTGTGAAGACAGTAGAGTGAGACAGCCAAATCGAAGATACGATTACTGAATTTATTGCTGAACTGATATCTAGAAGTCAAGCTGGCTAGCAATGTTAGCTTTGCTGTCAGGAGATGAACAGGAGGCACGGTGTTTCTTTAGCAGGTCTGTAAGACGCCACTTTGGAGAGTTATTCTTGATTTTATGTTTGTTTTGTCATTAGTAAAATGACAGAGCACTGGGGCAACCTGTTTGAAGCCTGTCTCTTGAGGTAAGAGAGTTATAAAATTCTATGGAACAAGAGCCAGAAGAAATGTTTATAACAAGGAATAAGAGGAAATTGTAATTTACTGCACCAAATTAATTAAAGAGTAAATTAATATAAAAAGAATGTGCACTTTAATGATTTAATTTGTTTATTTTCTGGGAGTGTAATACTGTGGTGAAGTAGAAGGGAAGCTCTGAAACTGAAGTGATATCCTTGTTTGTCCATGTGCATTTTCAGTTTCACAGCTGGGTCATTTATTTTCCCATATCTACTGTGTAAGGACAACATATTCTGAGTAAGAATTGAAGCTGCCCACACACAAGCAGAAGAGATGATAGGTAATAGACTGTAACACAGTTGTTCCTGAAGTAAGAGTGAAAGATACCTTTTTCCCTGATTTTAATCCTGAATGATATGCCTAGATGTTAAGAGCTAAGCAAAATTTCATGTTGAGAGAAGTGAAAGCATCACTGTTATTTTCTCTTGCACTGGGTGCAAGTGCCAAGGCACTGGCAGTGAGCGGTCTGCAGAGAGACTTCTGTGAGGAAAGACTGGACACAGCTGGCTACAGCTAGCTGCAGCACAGCCCAGTAGCCAAGATGGCAATACCTCTGCGGTAACACATGTAAGAAAGGACACAACTCTTCATAGCAATGTGCAGAATGAAGGAAAAAGGTGTGAGAACCCTGTTTCACCGAGGTCAGTGCAGAAGCAGGGGCAGGAGGCACTTCAGGCACCAGAGCAGAAGTTCCTCTTTAGCCCGTGGTGCAGACCATGGTGAGGCAGGCTGTGCTGCTGCCATACAGGGAGGTCCATTGTAGAGCAGATTCCACCTGCAGCCTGAGGAGGACAGATGCTAGAGCAGGAGACAGGCATAGGGAAGAAGTATTAGCAAACATGAGTTGTTGTGGACTGTCTGCAGCCCACCATACCCCACCCCACTGTGCTGCTCAGTGCAGGGAGATAGAGTTGTCTGGAATGAAGGAATGAAGCTGAGCCTGGGAGAAGACTTTTATCTTTCTTCCGTACTACCTAACTGTAATTTAATTTGCAGTAAATCATAGAATCATGGAATGGCTTGCATTACAAGGAATCTTAAAGATCATCCAGTTCCAGTCCCCCTGCCAGAGACAGGGACAACTTCCACTAGACCAGGTTGCTCAAGGTACTATCCAATAAGGCCTTGAACACTGCCAGGGATGGGGCAGCCACAGCTTCTCTGGGCAACCTGTGCTAGCTCCTCACCACTCTTATAGTAAAGAATTTCTTCCTTATATCCAACCTAAACATCCCCTCTTTAAGTTTGAACCCACCGCCCTTTGTCCCTCTGCAGTCCCTCAAATCAAATCTGATTAGCCCATAGAAGTACTACTAAAAAAAAATTATATCCATTGTCTTTATCTCAACCAATATGATTTTTCATTCTATTATCTCCCTGTGTTCTTTGGAGAAGGGGAATGAGAGAGCTTTGTCGGCATACATTTCTTATTCTAATCTTACAGAAGTTTGGTGATGTTTTTGGGGGGTTATTTTTGTGTATGTGTGTGCTATTTTCGTTTTGGTTTTGTCTTTTTTTCAGGTGAATTTAATATCTTCAGGTATTGCTGAAATAGGCAGTTGAGTAGGTGTTCTACTGGCTTTCTATTCATGCGAATGCTATACTCAGTGACTGACAGCCTCTTGAAATGAATATTGCATTATTGCATGAAAAATGAAAGAATCTCAGAAGGGAAATACTGGAGTCTAAAGTTAGAATAACTTCTAAACCTGGTTAAAGTTGCTTTACATAAATTAATATCTTAAAAATCCCCAATGTTCTACAGGTCAGGTGATTGTTGTTACATCAAATTTGATGGTCTACTCTTTGCTGACCTTTCAACTGAATTAAAACTAGTTCGATCATACCCTCAGTTACATCTCTTAACATGAGATAAAAAAGAAAGTAGCTATTTCATGGATGGCATTTAAGATTAGCCAGAAGATAAAAAGGAGTATTTTAAATAATATCTTTCAGTTCCATAAAGCACAGTCTCCAGATAAGTTCAAATATGATTTTAATACAAATGTTAACTTGAAGATATGATAAACTCTTTTAAAAAGGAGGTGGATGAACATTTATATATTCAAGAAAAGATGTAGCTTTTCAGGATTTTATTAAAATGTGTCCCTCTAATTCTTTGAGTCATCAAATTACATGGAATCTACCTACATAGAAACAAAGTGAGCAATGGGCTGTTTAGACCGGTTTAGGCTTCAAGGTTCTTTTTAATGTTTTAATAGAAATTCTGCCTGGACAAACTTTTTTCATAAGATTAATTTTTTTTTCATAAGATTAGAGATGTTTTTTAGAAAAAAATAAAAAAACAAAACAAAGCAAACAAACAAACAAACAAACAAAACCAAACCAAAAAA
>JASSUY010023731.1:0-41075 GCA_032466535.1 Forpus xanthops | reverse complement strand
TAGCCTTGGGTGGCATGGTTTAGTGTGAGGTGTCCCTGCCCATAGCAGGGGGGTTGGAACTAGATGATCTTAAGGTCTTTTCCAACCCTCACTATTCTATGGTTCTATGCGCATGCATGCTCATACACTCATACAAGACTAATAACTTCTGGGTCCAGAGGTGATGAACATCTTCTATGAAAGCATTTTTTTAATGAAAAATGTAGACACACAGAAATAGCTGTGTGAAAGTTTTCTTGCTTAATGTATACTGACATATCATGCTCTGGAGAGAAGAAGTAGTTGAGACACAAACACACATGCTTTTGGTTTTTTACAGATACAGTCTTTCTCTGGGAGTGGTTCATCTTTAACAACTGCAGCCAATTCAATATTTGTTATAGTTTATACCAAGCCAAATAAAACAGATTAAATCAGCATTTACTTTTCACTCAGATTCCTCATATTTTGGCTGCTTGTTAGTTGGCTTAGAAAATAATTTGTCTTCAGTATTGTTACTTAAGAACCAAATATGCTTATTTGGTTTATTTTTTATATATTTATTTATTATGGTTTATATGGGTTTATGTGGTATTATATATTTATTTATTATGGTAATATATATAATTGTTATATAATCAGAAAGAAAAGCTCCCTTTCCATGTAATGAAGTTGATTGCTTTTTTGTATTGTTATGTAACTATCTTTATGCAGAGTCACCAACTTTTGTTTATTATACTTAAGATTCTGCTCCTACTAATGATAGCAATGCTTTCGGTAAAGAAGTTTGGAAAGCATAGTGTTCAGCTATGAAGCTGCTGTGGCCCATTTTAAAAAAGTAACTAAGTTAGCATACTGGAGTGATATAAAGTGGTCCTATAACCACCTTGAATTCCTGCCCTGACACCTAAATTATGTTTACCAAACACATATTCTTCCTACGCAATATTTAAGTTTTCTTCCACTGTCTTGATGTAATGATTTTTTATTTTTCTTTTGATGTAGCTAAAACAAAAGTTGTGTTACTCTATTTTATTTATATATGGTTACTGTAAAAACCAGCTTTTTTAAGACACAGTTTCCCAGACCCAGTATGTCATCTCTGCTCATGACTTTGTGCAGCAAAAGATCCTTGGGACTAAGCAGTTATCACTGATGAGTGTGCCAAATTTATCTGCATCTTCTAAAAGAATGAAAGTAGTAAAAGGAAATTCTCTGAAGGAACTCCATTACAAGCTGTTTGTATTCAGTTACTCAGATTATTTAAATAATGTGAGCATTATTTCAAATACTTGTATTGAAATAATTGGAACATTTTAAACAAACAGTACAATTGCTTTAGAATGGATCTTAGATAAATTATATATTGAATGTTTTGCATCTTTTTTCTCCAGAAATCATAGAAATAAAATATTATATTAATACAATTTTAACTTCTTTTATCTTTTTTTTTTTTTCCCAGAATCCTCTATTTTTACTTATGTCATGTATCCTATTAACCCTTCAGGCAAGATTTTATTAATATCTCTGTTATTTAGATTTAGTTAGATTTAGAAAGTTTTTTTTTCTTTAGATTTTATAGATTTTTATTCTATTTGGGGTTTTTTTAATCGTTTTTACTGTTCATTTTCTTCAGATATGACTTCAGAGAAGACTACACAGACTGCAGGTGAGAAATAGCATAAAGAGAGTAAGATCTGAAGGGAGATGTTTGTTGCATTAATGAAACCTGAATGTTTTTACTAACTGTGATTTATTTAGTTTAAATTATTTTCTTACATGATCTTAAAATTTTGTTTATCTGCAATATGTATTTTCAGTCTACATGGAAGGGTTTTGAATAGCATTTAACTGACATTAAGCTTTCTTTTGTATACAAAATAATATGTTGCTCGCCAAAGCGCAAATTGGGTATATTTCTGTTTAGCAAGTATGTAGCTTTATGATATATCTATATATAAAATGTTTTCTATATTTTCTGGTGCTATTTGAAGTCTTAGAAGTAAAATGTACACCCCTTTCCTTAAAGGGACATGCTGTGTGTTCTTTCTTCTATGATTCTATGGTTCTATATATATTCTTGCAATGAGTTGCCAAATCCAGTCATTAAAGACGCAATCAGAACTTGCTGCCCCTTCTTTTTTCTTGATGCTTGTATTTGAAAATAAGGAATACACTTATCCCATGTCAATACAGATTCTTACATGTCTGTATATGAGCTAGGTATCCTGCTTTCATAGTTGATGGACAGAAAGACACTTTTTTTGAACATGATTCATATTATGCTGAAATGCCCATGTAGAATAGGTTAAATGTAAGTCACAACCTTAAAAACATCACTTTCTCCACTGAATAAAGGTAGCCTCGAATAACTAGCTCATATGGGGACACAGACATTGGATTGGATGGATCTTACTCTGAACAGTGCTTTTTATTTCCCATTTCTTCTGGAAAGACAGTCTAAAGTGGAAAGTAGGAAACTTATTTTTGTGACATGTATTTCATATCATATTTTTAAGTTAATGCGAAAACTTAATTTTAAAACTTTTTTTTTTTTAACAGAGTCTCTTAATGTCACTGATTATTACTCCACTGTAACACCAGGTAGGATTCATATATCCCCACTTGTCTTCTCTTATGCTTGTCAAACCTCAAGTGTGTGTGAGTTTAGTAAGTGTGCTCCCAAATATTTTTAACAGGATCTTCTTCCTTGTTATTATGGTGTGTCATATCAGCAGTTTGCCTTATGTCCGATTGATCTCCAGTCTGGTAGAAGGTTTAATTCTGCAGTGCTTGCCTAGATGGCCACATACAGATGAGTTTGGTCATTTTGTAAGTTAGAGCAGCAGGTTACCACAGAGATGTATGAAACACAACCTCAGGGACCATGTTTGCTTAAAAAGAATAATCCTTGTGTCTTTCAGTAGATTGAAGCAAAATGAATCCAGTCACGATATCCTCAGGGCAGGTCCAGTCTATAGGAGTAGACTGAATTAATTTTTATTGTTCAGTTAGGAGCCTGATAGACCAATTAGAATGTATTTGCACTGAATTAGTGCAAATGGTAGAAAAACTGGCTTGCAGCCATGCTGTCCAGTGTAATTGAACTGTGTGAATGTGACCTGCAGGAAGTTTGCAGTTATGTTATCTTCTGATCTGTAAGGGCTGGAAGCACTAGTGAATTTTGGTCTTTTATCCTCCACATTGCTATTTGGTGCATGCAGAGATCCTAAGCAAGGCTAGGTGTCATACCAGTGGGTGCTCTGATAAGAGAAAAGGCTGATGTTAGTTTTTACTTTAGTGTCACTCCTAGATTTTGTGTTGGGTTTTTGTGTTATTCTTTATGTAGTTGACAATTTTGACAAATTCAGTTATTTATTAACGTTTCTTTAAGGATTGTTTAAAAAAAAATAGTGCTGATACAGTTTTCATAACTATTTCACTGACAACTGCCAACCCCAAAGGGAAGGCAAATTTTTTAGTCTTAAAATAATGTTTTCTGTTAATTTGAGTACTGCCACCAGCTTACAGTCTGTATGCTCTGATGGTAGTTTATTGATGAAGCATCAAGCTATAACAGGCAAATACTTGTACCACAAAAAGAGTAAAAATGTTAAAAATTTCCATTTAATTTGGTATAGCTAATGATAACCGCAGAGAAAACAGCATCTGTTTTTCTGTCAGTGGAGGCCAATCTATCTGCTTAAGTAAGGAAAATTGTGCTGCCATATTGTTTTTATGAACAAGTGTTAGTTTTGTCTAGGATGCAAAGAGTTTATACAACAGAATTATCTATTTACAGTACCCTTTATATGGCATTAATGTTATTTCTTTGCAGTGTAGGTAGTATTAAAAATATGGGATCAGCCAAAAGCTCGCTGTAACTAACGAACAACATATTCTACTAGTAAGAGTATGCATGCTTGGTGTTATCAGTTTTAATTCTGTCAGAACAGTTAATAGTTTCATTCCGCCATAAGTAGCTATTGTAGGATCCTCAGAAGCAGGTAACGTACTACCTAGTGATTGAATATGGTGATATTTGCAGAGTTTATATACGATACACTGTTTTCTGTTTTATTTGAATTAAGAACCAAACCAAACTAAAAGAAACCCACAACCAATCATTTGCATGTTGGTCTTTTGTGGAAACTGTTGCAGAAAATGATTCAAAATTAATTAATCAAAGCCAGCATGTTTTACTCTGAATGCTAAATTTTGGAAAATGTCACGGTAAGTATCCTTAAGAAGTAAAGACTAAACAGTATGTAAAATATTTCTAAAAGGTAAAGACCTTTACATTTTAAACATAGAAATTATTGTAAATATGTATGTTTGCCAGTACTGGGTTTAAATTCAGCTTTTTTACTCACTAGATTTTTTTTTGTCCCCCAAGAAACTATAGCAGGAGAAACCATTTTATGCAACGTAACAACTGCCTGTAATTTTTCAGGTTAGTAGTTTTCTATTTCCTTTTCTTCTTACGAAAACCATGTACAAAAAGCATTGAGCAATAAATCAACTTTCGTTGTTAAGTACAAACTATCTTTGTAACAAATTTCTTGTGAATTTAGAGAGATTTTGTATAACTTAAATAAAGGGGGGAGTATTTTAAAGTAATGTTTAGTCTATTGTATTTTTTTATCTTTGTTTTCTTATCAAAGGATACACAGTTGCAAGTAAGTATTACAAACCTGAGAAAAAAGAAACTAGTATGCTGTGATGGATGCTAATGCCTGCCTTATTGAGCTTAACTGTCTCAGGAATAGAAGTTGAAATAGTGTTTAGAATTATTGTAAAAGCTTGTGTATGTATTAAAAGTGTAATGTGACAGAACAGACGAACAAAAGAAAGTGGAAAGGGCCATCATGTTCCATACATGTGTGTTAACAAAAACATATTAAAAGAAGATTTTGTTGCTACATGTTGCTGCCTTCCAAAACACTGATAAATTGCTTTTGTGAGAAATACTTAAGAAAATGAAGTTACTTCTGCCAAGTAGCCATATCCAGAGTACTTTAAAGGTGAGAAAGAGGCAGAATAAGTAACTGGCCCCTACCCCAAGTTTCCCTGCTGACTGATGGAATAAACTGCTAGATGATTTGGGTGATGTCATGTACGCATTCCTGTATGTGCCTTTTATCAATAGCCTTCACTGCATGTGTGGCTACAGGATGAGAAGTGTCATAGAGGTTCCTTTTTGTCTCCAAAATGGACTCCCCAGCTCTCAAGGAGTGTTGAATGATACTTTAAATTATGGTATCCTGAAAGTTCCTTAGTCCCCAAGGGAATAATTTTCAGAGTATCACTTTGCTTTTACCCATATATTTTGTAATCGTTGTGGGAATTGGAGTTGTTTTAATAGTAATGTGTGGTGGAGTTTTTCTGTTCAGAGGGTGGGAACTAGAAGAAATTTAGAGACAACCATCAAAACTGAATATATAGAAAATAAAGAAAGCTATTGGACTATTTTCATTTGTGGAAATAGTAAGTGGAAGAACAATTGCAAAAATAATGATCAAAAAAACTAGTATAAGTACTCATTTCTATTGCAATACAAGAGAGTGAATTTCTAATTTCTCAAGTAATTTTATATCACGTGTTTTAGTATTGATTTTCTTAACTTTTTTGGTTTTAATTTTAGTGTTCTATGTGGGGAAGGTAAAACTTCAGGCAAGTGAAGAAAGTAACACATCACTAAAAGTAGAAATAGTAAGTGTTCTCTCTTTTAAAACATTATGGTACGGAAGGTTGAAATATGTTTTTTTGCCTGCACTGAAAATACTGATACCTTAATATGATTCTTGTTATGGCTTGTGTAGTTTTCTTTTATTTCAAATATAGTTTGCAGTACAAGGTAATATTTGCAGTGGATGGATCTGCTCTCTCTCTCTTAAACAGTTGCTTTGCAGCCAAATTTTATAATTCAACTAAACTTCTTACAGTAAGGGCCTGTATTCTCTGTGTAGCCACTGAAAGGAGGGGGAAGCCCTGGGAAGTCTGGAGATAGGAACTGCCTAATTAATAATTTACATTCAGGCATACAGGATCTTCCTTTAGGAGGTTCGTTTAGGCAACATCATTGGATAGCAACATTGTGCGCATAAATTGAGTTAGTTTCCTAGGAATAATTCATCTTGAGACTCTCATAAATAGGGCATCATTCTATGCTTTTTTGGCAACAGTTATTAATTTTGCAACAGGCCTATGTGACACAAGTGTGTCCACTTATACAACACAACAGAGGTTTTAAGGAACAGAATCATGCAAAGCAAGAATGATATGGATTATTCAGTATTGAGATAATACTATGAGGATGACAATATTTAGCTGTTACAGATGGAAAACTAAAGGTAGGAAAGAAAGGAGACATTAACTTGTGAAGCGCATTGCATCTTTCTTCTACATAACCCTGCCTGCACTCAGTCTGGAATTTGACATGCCAGACTCTACAAAAATGAGAGTAGTAAGCAAAATCACCACAGAGAGCAACTGCACAGGTGTGCATGAAGTATTGAGTTTGGGTAGGAGTATGCCCCTGGCAAAAGCTACCTCTGTATCATGTTGTGTTTCAGTGGTGATAAGTGATACCATTGCAGTGTATTAACATTATGCCTGCCACTATTAGAAAAATGCTTTTACTGTCTCTTGAAACTCTTCTACTTTTTAGAAAACTATTTCTTAGGTAATGTCAATGCTACATATGTTAGATGGTGTTTTCATCAGAGTGTTTGCTGTTTTCATCGTGGCAACCAAAAGAACATAAGAATACAGGTCTAAAAAGGGCATTTAGATAAACCTTACAGTGCTCCCTGGCCCTAGTGTTAGATCGTATATATTTAGATCATTACTACCATGCCTTTCACCTGAGTTTTTGACTTCTTATTCCCAGGATTCTACACTGTTGGTTACTTATGTCTATTTTGGAACTTGTCCCATTGCTGCACTTAGAAAGTTTGTTCAGTGTCTGGTCTAAACTGCCTTTGTTGCAAACTAAGCCAAATTCCAAATTCCACTCTTTTCAACATGAGATACGGTGAGGCCAATATCCTCTTACCCATATCTTTCACAAAACAGATCCTGTTACTCAGACTGTTCTAGATGAGCCAATTCCTTCCGTAAGTTGTGACAACAATGTCATGGTAAATATTTGTTTAAATGTATTCATGAGAAAATGTGCTTCTTATCTTTGGAATTCCAGACTTTTGTGAAACAAATATGTTTCTTTTAAGGATAAAATTTACTAGTTTTACTTAGCTATGGAATTTTTGTTTCTAACAGGTTAATAACATGACCAACAATCAAATTACAAAATCAATTGCAGTTCCAGCACCTACCCTGCAAGAATTGAGGTAACTAATTTTGAATAAGGATTGAAATCTTTGTTATATTTTAAAAGGATTAAGTGGTTTGTGTGGTTAGCAGACTCTGCATTGTTCCCGCACTTTATAAATGAAAACCCTCAGGAGTTATGAGTTACTGCTCTTTAACATAAAATTCATATTGATTAGAAAAGTCTTGGTTTTATTTTATGTACCACTGGAGTTTGTTTTAAAAAAATGGCATGCTTGATGGTTTCGTTTTAGGTCCTTCAGTTTCCTTGGAGCTCAACAAGGCCTAAAGGCCTTGTTGTATGATGATGATGATGTTAATAGCAGTCGTAGTAGCAATACTTGGTAACATGAGGTGTGGATTGTTGAGAATGCCAATCTGGCTTCTGCTCTTCATGAAGAAATGGTTTGTATAATTTCAGGGATTCAGTCTATCTCATAGGAAATTTACTAAGAGGACTTTCATATCTGCATGGTTTTTAATACGTATTCTTGGATTCAAAACTATGTTTTTTATTTTTGCATCGTTTCCTCTTTCACAGTCCTCATAAGGAGAAGTTTGAATGAATATTTACTGCTATTCCCAAAGCTTGTACAGAAAATCAAGAACATGTAATTGGCCAACAGGTCTTTTTAGTAAAAGAAATGCACATCCTACTCATTTTATTTCTGTGGTTTTCAGTATAAGTTTAGAATTCTGTTCAAAAAGGCAACATTAAGACTTATCTTTTGTTCTTCACATAAATTTTAAAAAAGTGGATTGGCGTTAAAATATGTGATTACAGAGGTTTAAACTTTGTGGAGTTGCTACTAAAAGGCAACTTACTAAATGTTTAATTCTTTGAAAAATGGCCTTACAATGTTGGAACTGGCATGGTTTGAAAAACAAGCTAACGCCGATCAACTTATTTTCTTTTGGTGGATTTTTTTTTTCTCAGTTGTTGCTTCTTTTATTCATTATATTCTTGTAATTGTTTTTAGAAACATAAGTAGAAATTCTCCATAATGGTAACTTTTTTATTTTAAAGAATTTCAGAGTTCAACAAAACCTTGCAAGCAGTAAGTAAGGTAAGATTGCTAATTGTTGTTATAGTTTGGAAAACTTTATTATCGGTCCTATTATTATCTATTTAGTATAAGTCTTATTTTGTCCTGACAAAACAATCTATTTTTACTTGTCATTACAGTCCTCCATTATGGAATGCAGTGCAGAAAATCAGAGGTTTGTTGTTAATCTTTTAAATGCTCATAAATTTACAAGCTCATATATCAATATATCAAGTATGAATGGCTATGTAACAGAAATAAAAACAAACTTTCTAGCAAAGTTAAGTTTGATAAATAGACTGGTGAAATATATGTAGGCCAACGAAATCTCATCCCATTATTCACCTAGCATTAGTGATTTATTATTTTTTTTTTACCAAACTATATTGCTTTTCATTAGTCTTCTGGTAAAATACCAGTTTGTGTGCCATATTTCATCTGCATCTTTATATTACCTGACTTATATAGCAACTTAACCACTAAAGCTATGGGATTTGGGACCACCAAACTTCCAGAGCTTGTAAAGACAATGCAGTGTTTATGAGGGAATTGTTTCTGACATCCCAAGGTGCTGTTCTTTGGCTAGGGAAACCAGCCATCCTCAGGGTAGGGGGAGCCTGAGACAGTAACCAATTCAGAATTTGGAAGCCATGTGGTGTCAGAATGGCAAGGCTGCTGCACAGGGGTGATCCTGAAAACCCTGAAATGTAGATAATGTCTGTCAGTTTAATTGCTACTCACCACTAAATTGCTGGGCCTTTAAACTGATCATTTTGCAAACACTATATTCTGAAGCAAAATGTGGAACTTCATTTCCCCAAATACTTAAATTTGGGGTTTATCTTCCTGTGTTAGGATGAAAGAAAAGGCCAAACCACTAAGACGGTTATAGACAGTAAGTCAGATCACACTTTCATATAATATACTGACAGTATAGGGTACTCTTTTCATTCTTGTTAGCTGAAAAAAAAGATGAAAGTTTAGTCAGGGTTTCAAGTCATTGAACCATAATTGTAAATACATAGTTACATGCTAAATGGGTCTTTAGGTTCTCTCTAAATTCAAGTGAAAAAATACTGGCTTTCCCTAGGTGATAGTGATATAATATGCACTGACAATAGCCATCTACAACACACAGAAACTCTTGGAAGGCTTTTTACAGTAACAATGGAGATTATGTTATTGTCTTTACAAGTCAACTTTTTAATGGCTAATATTAATTAGGGAGGACCTCATTTAAGAATCAACAGTGTCTGTAGAGAAAACAGAAAAGAAGCTGCCTCAAACTGATGTCTTGCTCTTCTCTGTAGCCTGGCATAGTGTTTTATGTGCATTACAAATATCACCAAATCTGAAAAAGCCTTGGAAAAATGTACTTTCAGACTTAGCATTTGTGCTAATATGCTTTCAGTTAGTATTTTATGTTAGTTTTATGTGTCATAAAGATGAGACAGATCTGTTTATTGAGTTTAAAGGGTTTTCTTCTCGTCATAGTATATACTGCAATTTCATAATGAAGCTGGCTGAGAGAGAGAATACAAGCAGTTTAACAGACAAAGCAGAAATAAGCCGAATTGGTAAGTTATGCTTTAAACACAGTCTTACCACAGTGAGCCTTTCAGATTGAATTTTCTATCTTTACATGTGACCTTCAAGAAGCTGAAGGGAAAGATTGTTACATATTTTTAGGTGAAAGTATTTTTTTGCTGCACAATAGAAATAATCAAAAAATGCAGCCATCTGATTTTGGGGTTGAGGGGGGAAGATAGAAATACGTTTAAAAAAACTTCAGTATAAAATTTCTGCTCATATCAATAAAGCAAAATTTGAAAGAATTATGCGTAAAATTACTTGAGGACATAAATGTGTTACCTAAATGGTGATCTGTATTGAAAAGAAATCTGTACTTGTCAGGTATTGAGCAAAAATCTGGAGGTATTTCAATATTCTGACTGGTCAAGATCTGTTTTGTAAACGCCATTTCAGAAAAAAAAAATCAAAAGTAATTACGCCATTTACACAATTGTGTAAATGGCATAATTGCATAATTTAGTAATTGCGTAATGAATCACATGCTTATTTGAATATCATAGAATCATGGAATCATAGAATAGTTAGGGTTGGAAAGGACCTTAAGATCACCATTAGTTCCAACCCCCCTTCCATAGGCAGGGACACCTCATGCTAAACCATGCCACTTAAGTCTCTGTCCAACCCAGCCTTCAACACTGCCAGTGATGGAGCATTCACAACCTCCCTGGGCAACCCATTCCAGTGCCTCACCACCCTTACAGTAAAGAATTTGTTCCTTGTATCCAGTCTAAACTTCCCCTGTTTAAGTTTGAACCCATTACCCCTTGTCCTATCGCTACAGTCCCTAATGAAGAGTCCCTCCTCAGCATCTGTATAGGCCCGTCAGATACTGAAAGGCTGCTATGAGGTCTCCTACTTACTATTTAGCAATAAGCCATTTTTATGTTTCAAGATAAACTTGGCTAATGCTTCTTTGTCATCTCAGACCAGTGCTGCTGTTCATCCCTGAAGTATTGTTCACTGACTGCTGAAGAATTACAAATGTAGTGAGTATAAATACAAAATCTGACTTATTTCCTAGATTTCCCAGTGCATTAATAGAGTCAGCTTCTGTGATGCAGTGTAATAGCCAGGAAGGACTCCACAAGAACAAACGGACAAGCATTTTCTGAGATAGCTCCCTTCCCATTCTTCCCTCTTCCCTTCCCTTTTCTGTTTTTTCGTTCCTTTGTTTTTGATGCAGATAGCTTTTGCGTTCAGCATCAGATCACTTCCAGAGCAAGCAACAAAGGCAGAAGTAGTATTTATGGGCTTGCTAGTTAAAAAATAGAGCAAAATAGAACACAAGAATTCTCAAAGCGTCACAGAATTTGTATTTGTTACTAGATCATGAAACACCCAATCAAATTGCTTTTAAAATATGCATTATTGATATTATGTCTATATTTTTTATATATATTCCTGTATAACTTATGTTCTTTAAAATATAAACAGTGTTAAATTTAACATGCATTTCTGTGCCTTCTTTTTTTTTCTTTTTTTTTTTTTTTTTTTGCAGTACTATAAAAGTGCCATCTCATTCTATATGGGTTCCTTTCTCCCATTTCCCTTCTCTCCCTAAAAAGACTTCCCCCAAATCCAGTGCTCTTATTTTTCCCACTATGCTTTCCACCAAACAAAGCCCTACAATTAGACCACTGATCCCACCATTCACAGAAATGTCTTCTGGAACTCTTTCCACCTCTCCCACTACAAATATTCTCTCTGAAGCTTCTACTGCATCCACTACTGAAACTTCCATGTCTTCCACCAGTGTTACCACTACACTTTCTTCTTCTGACTCTCTTGCCCAGCCTACCATGAGAACTTTTCCTTCCATAGCTTCTAATAAATCTGTCACTATTTCCACACCTGCAGCAAAATCTGACACTAATGCTGCTTTCTCAGTTAGATCTGATGGTGTGTATCTTAGCAAGCCTCTTACAATAATTTCTCCTTCTGTAGGTTTCACTAAACATTCTGCAGTATCCTCTTCTGAGTTTCCCCCCAAACTTTCAGTAGCAGTTTCCCCAGTGGAGGCTACCACCAAATCTGGTACAAAAATTCAGCCTGCTACAGATTCAACCCAACCTGTTCCTAGTTACAAAAGCATTACTACAGCACCTATTCTTCCCTTTACTCCTTTCACAATAACTTCGACCCCTACTGTTAGTCCTATCAACCATGCTGTCTCAGCTTCTCATCATCATTCTACTGCTGATAGCCATGGCAGCCTGCCTAAAGGGAGCACAGGTAAATATGACAAGTAAAATGATTTTTTTTTATTTAATTCAAATGCTGTATATCTAATTTGCTTTTAAATTTTATTAAACAAGATCGTGTACCCAATCTGTGACCTTCCAGTTATTGTGAAAAACCTGAGACAACTCTCATGAGGTGTATACATATTTTAAAATACATTCAGATGTCTTTGGCTATGATGAGTGATACCTCACTTCACAAATTGGTTTGTAACTGTGATAAACAGGTACTGTGCTAAGTTCCCAACAGGTACTTTTTGCAGAAAGTATTAAATCACTGAGCTAGTTAGCTATTTTTTTTTACTAAGCTAGTATTTAAAATAATGCAAATCAGTGTTGGATCATTCTTAAAATTTTGGTTTTGATTAGGAATATTCTTGGTGGCTATGTATTTTCCTATGGAGATTGTACACATCTTTACAAGTTTCTTTTTAAATTGCTTATTTTTCCCTGATTTTATTCTACTCTCAGGCATCCAGTAGCTAAAAATCCAGAATAATAGACTATTTAACATCACTAATGGCCCGATGTGAGGAACTTTGTAATCAATATGATGTTGAAAAAATGCTGGCTGTTTGAAACCTTGCTTTACCTTTTCATAAGATTTGAGGTATTGCTATCTGTAAAGTAGCTCATAGTGAGAAAATGGGATTCTGTTTCACGTAACATGTTGAGAGACCTTTCAAGTTGTGATAAGATTTGCTGGTCAAGAGAACTATATATTTTTTCTGCTTCTCAAACGTCACTTAATTTGTTGAATGTAATGTTTAAAGAAATGCACAACTTTTCTTTTGCCACAGGAAAGATACTATCAGCTACTACATACACAGCTTCTATTTATACCACCATTAGTATCACCACAGCCGAGCAAATTGTGTCCAAAATAGAAAATGATTTAGCAGCTGGAAAAGTAGAGCCAAAAGATGTAGAAAGGATGGTTAGTGAGGTTAGCAAAGTCCTGACCTCTTCTGAACCATTACCACCCCAAATATCTAACAGGTAGGTCAATAGATAAATGTGTGTTGTATTGACTGCCTTGATAAATGGGCGTTAGCAAAATTAATTTTTTAATAATCATAACGCAAAACAATGTTTCTTGTTCAAAATGGAAGGAGTATCATTCTACTGTTACCAGATAGAATAGAATAGGATTATGGTATAATATGATCTAATATAATACTATGGAAAACACTGTAATTTTTTGTGTTAATACCACATAAGTGAGCAGAGTCAGCTGTATTTTACACTATGCTTTGACTGTTGCTCCAAAGCTACATCTTGCGTGAGAATTTTGGGTGTGTGTACTTGGTGATATTAAGTATCTCTTTTCTTTACAGAATTATAAAACTGGTGGATTATATTGGCTTAAAGCTGAACTTCTCAGGAACATCTGCTGATTTTGCCTCCCCTTCCTTGGCTCTGGCAGTTGTCAAAACCACCAGCGTCCGCTCCAACCAAATGTCATTTGCTGTCCAGGACTCAGCTGATCTCCAGGTTAAACACTGATAATTTTAAATGCTTACAAATTCTCAAGCATTTATTTTAGAGTATTTATGGTTTTATATTTATGTGTGCCATGGGTTTGTTCTGTGTTTACATCATAATTTCAGGCTGTTTAATTCATGTTAGTTTCAGAGAAAAAATAATTTGGTTCTGAAGCCCTCCATAGTTTTCCTTTCATCTTCTATTGTGTAAATAAGTAACAGACCGACATTTGACTAATAAGCTGTTAGGTACAGCCAAAACACTGGAATGGACAGAGTGCTTGGCAGAATAATTTTGCCTCAGAAACCTTGAATCATGAATCACTTCATCACCCATCTGACAGTGCTGAAATTCATCAGTGTTACCAGATGGCTTCATCTGTTAGAAGGAGATTAATTGCAGAGTGTTCCAGGAAAGAACTATTAGTTGTTCGCATAATGACATTCATACATTTGTCACTCATGACTATAGCTGGTCTTGCCAAGAAGTGCTTAGAAAGTTTGAATCCACTTTGTCTCATAATCTCCCTCCTGCTCAAGGAAATAAGAATTTCGACAATACCAGCCTTGGAGGCTTAAGCAAGGAGAGATTGAAAGTTCTGAATAGATTTTGGCACATTCTGTCCCTAACAGAAGGAACTAGCTTGATGTAGCATGAGCCATAAGTAGTGCTGGAACTGTTCTGTGACACTGAAAATGGTATGATAACATTTAAGTTCTTTGATATATTCGTTGCAATACGTGCTGCATGAATCTGAGGTGACTGGGAGGTCATTGTGCTGAAAACCAGATATTTGCTAATGATTTTCTGGAATTTTTTGGCACTGGCAATGAAATGCAGAGACATTTCAACAAGTATTACTTAGTTCAAACCAAGCAACAGCAGTGCTTCTGTGGAATTGATTCAGGATTTCTTTGGTGGCTGTCTAAACCAGTTATCTCCAAAATGGGGTGTGAGTACCCCTGGTTGTACACACAACAGTCCATTGGAGTGCAGGAAGTAAATATTTTTTGTATGATTAATAAATAAAAAATACATAATTTTAAAGAATGTTTAATCTTCATATCATCCTTTTTCAATTTCAATTTTTGTGTATGTTTTATAATATGCATAATTAGTGCAGTAGTGCATGCATATAAATTGATAGATACATTTTTGGGGTGCATGCCTAAAAAATTTTGAAGGGGTGCATGATCAAAAAAGTTTATTGAACAAAAGAACAGAAAAATTAAGAACTCAAGAGTTAAACCACATTGTTAAGGCACTGTGAGGAGCACACACTGATATTTCTATTACAGCCATTGTTTGAATACACAGATAACTTACTTCTTCAGTTTTGCCAATGTTACACATCTCTCTGGAGCTCTGAAATGATGATAGTTGTATGTAAAGTGACTAATGTACAACAAGAAAATGTTAGAGACTTTGTACTAGACAAAGCTCTCTGTCCTGTAAGTACAGAACAAAAAGCTGGTTGAAAGTTCAGATCTTTTTCTAATAATGTTCTGCCAGTAAGCTCTTGAGATACCTGAATTGTAGATTATCCAGTTTATTTTCGTTATCATGAAGTTGGGATTTATGTTCTCAGATTCTGCTTAACCTACTGTATTTAAAAACTGATTGACAAATAATGACTATTCAAAGTTTTTCTGAATTCTGACATACTTCATATGGGGTATATATAAATTTCTTTGCCTTGCAGGCTTAAATGTTAATCTTCTTACAGTTACATAGACTCACCTAGGTTGTTGCTCTCCACCTTTTTCAAATCAATATTACCCATCACAGCAGTGTGTTCTCTTCTGTAAGCAAGTGGTAAAGCCAGAGTATTTTCAGTGGTAGGCAAACCTGAAACAAATTGAATCCTTTTCAAGCCTGCAGATGCTATTTATTCATTGGAGCAGGATAGCAATGAGACAGCAGTAGTGAGTTCCTGACAATGATAAAAGAGATATGCATTTCAGAGTTCTAAACTGAAAGTAAGTTGTAATTTATCTTTAATTTAGTGATGGAAATGAAGCATAATCATTGCATTCATTTTTCAGATTTCTCTAGGCAGTAATGCAGTTAATGATGTAAATAATCTTGGATCCATTACACTTCCTTCATCATTGCTGAGCGGTTTACCCCATGATGAGTTGAACTTGGCTTCTAGAATTATATTCAACCTCTTTAAAAAGACCACTGTGTTCCAGGTATCTTTTTGATCCTCTATTCATAAGGGTTTTAAACTCAAGCCTAGAACAAAATAAAATGTGGATGGACTTTACTACCACAAAGCACATTACTGAGCTTCCTGATTAAAAATGTAATTGTTTTTTTGTCCAGTGCTCACTCCAGATAATAACTGAGCTTGTAGGTGCTGTACTGTAGTATTGTTTCGTTTATGATTTTTAAATCTTGTTCTTTTTTATTGTTCCAGGATCTGTCCTTGAAGAATGCATCTTTAATCAGCAGTGTTATATCATCAAGTGTTTCTAACCTCACAATTAGCAACTTAAAGGCAAATGTTACTGTCACTTTACAGAATATCAAACCTAATCAGGTATGATCTACATTTTGACATACAACTTTGTTGCCTCCATTAGAACTGTTGTAGACAAAACACTGTATTAAGAATACAGATCTGCTGGTTCTGCTTTACTAGTGTGGGCTTTTCATCTCCATTTGTACTTTCCAATGCACTCATCTTTGTTTGTTTGTTTATTACTGGTATAATTTTTTTTTTCAATGGTTTCAGATAAAGTCACTCTATAACTTATCCATTCAGTTTTTATGTTTTTATCTTTTCTACTTGCTCTTCTATCTTATTCTTCGAAGAATAAAACCTTTTAGATGAAAATCTGACAGTGGGTGTTGCTACACAGATACTGCAATCATGATATTTGTAGGGGTGTCATGGCTGGACAGGAACACAAGTATTTTATCAGAGGGGGAATGTTGTTCCTTAAACTGCAACACAGGATTGTGTCATCTGCAAGTATTAGGGCTCATCTACAGCATCTCTTTCCTAAATAAGCAACAGATTAAAATCTGCTATCCCATATCTTAAAATGTAGTGTGGTCTTTACTTGTCTTGAGACATTATTCTGTTTTGAGATACAACTGTAGAAGTATTAGTACTCATAGCAGTACAGTGCATTATTGCTACTATTTTTAGGATTTTCATGTGTGTAGGAGAAATCCATTTCTAAACCTTTAACATCATGGTAGTATAAAGGGATCAAATGTTTGCAAATGAAAAAGTTTTTCCTTGTCTTTGTGGTCGTGTTTGCGATACTTTCAAAATCACCAAGGATGAGAAATCCCAAGAATTTGTATAGTGTGGGAAGGCAGTGTAAGAGCATTCATTCATAATGTTCTACCAGGAACAGAATCTTAGTGTAAGCATGAGAGCTCGCTCCTATATGCTGATTTCAAATTTGTTAAGCATATTTTCACAAGCATATTGCAATACTAATCCATTCTTTGTGCTGTATACTGTATTTATTCTTGCCTGCATTTTGTAGATAATTAATAAATGACTTGATCATAAACTCATAGTTTAGTAAATTTTTTTTTTTTTTTCTTCTCCCTGAACAGGATAATTCAACAGTTAGATGTGTTTTTTGGGATTTTACTAAAAATGGTAAGTACCTAATACAACCTAAGATATCATGCTGGTTTAGCTATGTTATAGAATCACAGAAGAGTTAGGGTTGGAAAGGACCTTAAGATCATCATTGAGTTCCAATTCTCCTGCCATGGGCAGGGATACCTCACTGTAAACCATGTCACCCAAGGCTCTTTCCAGCACCACCAGTGATGGAGCATTCACAACTTCCTTGGACAACCCATTCCAATGCCTCACCACCCTCGCAGTAAAGAACTTCTTCCTTATATCTAATCTAAATTTCCCCTGTTCAAGTTTGGACCCCTTGTCCTGCCACTACAGTCCCTAGTGAAGAGTCCCTCCCCAACATCCTTATAGACCCCTTCAGATACTGGGAGGCTGCTGTGAGGTCTCCACGTAACCTTCTCTTCTTCAGGCTGAACAGCCCCAACTTTCTCAGTGTCACTCATGTTAATATAAATAGAAGTTTTTATGAATAACAAAGCTGTTTTGTTTCACAGGTGGACATGGAGGCTGGTCATATGAAGGCTGCATAGTTAAGGAAAGTAGAGTAAATGAAACAGTCTGTTCATGCAACCACCTCACAAGCTTTGCAGTTTTGATGGTAATTATTTTTTAAGTTATTTTAATAAATTATATCAAAAATTACCCTGATCCAAGAACATACTTAAGCATGTGTTACCTTAAGCAAATGAGTTTTCAGTAAGCCCATACCACCTATGAAACACTACTCAGATTTATTTACTTCAGTGTTATTAGTACATATGGTCATTCATTTAGTCACATGCTTAAGCTGCCTGTTGAATGGCAGCCTGTGAGTTCCACTGAAGTAAAAAATTCCATAAGTGCTTATTAAACTGCAGCTTTTACATTTAGGCAATTGTTTATACTGTAAGAAATGGAAATTAGGATGAATCAAATTCAAAACAGGTTTTTAGTCAAATGGGATTTCACAATTAAATCATACAATATTTTCAAGTTGTAAGGGACCCATAAGGATCATTTGAGTGCAACTCCCCACTCCTTGCAGTACTAGGTTGGCTTTTCTGGGTTTTAGGAAAGATTCATGATAGAAAGAACTGTTTCCTTTGGTATTTAACAGCAGAGGAAAAGATATGTTTTGGGGGGTTTTGACCTTTTTCCATTTAATAAATGTCTTATCTGAAATTAAGTTCTGTTTCCATTTTAGAACTTGTATGGAAATACTCCTTTGAATCCCACACAAGAATTGGTACTGACTTTTATATCCTATATAGGCTGTGGCCTCTCTGCAATTTTTCTTTCTATTACTCTTGTGACCTACATAGCCTTTGAGTAAGTACCTGTTCAACTGAGCTCCCATTATTCTTCAGTTATGATTGCTTGTAGTCTTCACTCCAAAGTCCTTTCCAATAGTATGTACTCTATCTCAGCTAATAATACATTAATTAGTCCAGTTTACCAGGAAGGTGTTGATTCAGTCTACAGGAATGTTAATGTTCTGCTTTATATAATCAGATGCGAAGAAGCACTCTTAAATATTTTATAATGGATTATCATAATAGAAGGATGAAGGAATGTGTTTAAAACACAACATATATAGAGCAGAGCAGAATGATAGAATTTTTAAATGCATTTGTATCCTTTGTTGGGTTTAGAACTTTTCTGTTACATTTGAGCCTTAACTATTGAATCCTCCATCCTATGTTTTGGAAACTGTCCTCAAAGTTACTCGGCACATGTTTAGTCTCTCATTGTCCTGTCATCAAGGACTTGCTTGTCTCTGACAAGCCTTTAGAAGCCCAGTCAAAAGCCTAATCCAGCTTAGCAATAAAGAATAGTCACATTTTCATTTTTGGAAGAACTGTAACAAGAAGTCCAATATACAGTGTAAAACAAAAAAAAAAATGGTACTAAACTCCAAGAATTCAGGTTAATAGTTGTATTTACATAGCCTTATTATAACAAACCTTATTCATATATATTCATATATTCAAGCATTATATATGAATGAAAATACGTATTTATTTTCCTTTGTGTTTGTGCACTAAGGACTGCAAGAGAGGAAGTAAACTAGAAATCCATCGACAATTAATGTCATCTCACTAATTTGCCTTTTTTAGGAAAATCCGGAGAGACTACCCCTCCAAAATCCTTATTCAGCTCTGTGCTGCATTACTTCTACTCAACTTAGTTTTCCTCCTTGACTCATGGATTGCACTGTATGATACAAGAGGCCTTTGCATTGCAGTTGCAGTATTTCTTCACTATTTCCTCTTGGTTTCCTTCACCTGGATGGGCCTGGAAGCTTTCCACATGTATCTGGCCCTTGTGAAAGTCTTTAATACCTACGTACGGAAATACATTCTTAAATTTTGCGTCGTTGGTTGGGGTATGTAGGTTTTATTTTCCCTTTTCTCTTAGCAAGTATTTCAGTGAATGTGACACAGGTTAGAAATTAAAATGAAGCAGTCAGTAAGTGTCACAACCTTGCAGTGACCAGGTATTTATTATCAGTAAATCTGATCCTGTACATTCCACCTTTCTGAGGTAGGAAACTCCTTCGTACCTGCAGAACTGAGGCTGCTGCGATGCAGACTGATAACGAATTTTGCTTGTGCAAGTACAATAGAACCAATTTAGAACGTTCATACTTCTGTTTTCATTTACCAGACAGATGATGTCAGTCGTGTCTTGAAAATAATAAGTGTATATGTATATTCTATTTCTGGGGTAGCACTGTTGCTAACAAAAAGCAGCAGACAAAATCTAACTGGGTAAAAAGATTTTAGACCTTATTATAGTCTTTGGCCACTTAAGTAAACATGAGTAAAGGCACTAAAATCAATAGAATTGTTTTATTAAAGCAGATGTAAGAAAGAAAATCAGGTATCAAATCAGTTTATTGAGTGAGTTTATTCAGAAAGGTTTGGAGCTAACTGTGGAGAACTTTTTTCTTTGCAAGTTATGCTCCTGAGCAGTTTGAGTGTTCCAGGTTTTAGATTCTTTAGACAGCTAGTAGTCAACAAAATTCAACAGACAAATTTCATAAACAAATTGTACATTTCACAGAAAAATAGAACCATTTCATGTGCTCATACTAATGTCTTTCTTATGATTTTTACTTGTATGTTTGTTCATAATCTTTAAGGGTTACCAGCAGTAGTTGTGTCCATCGTGTTGGCAGTGTCACCAGATAATTATGGACTTATAACTACTGGAAAAGTTTCAATAAACAGACCTGATGAATTGTGAGTTAAAGAGGGGTGTTTTTTTTGGGGGATGGGTGGAAGAGACATCCTACAAAATGGCTTTAAAGATTGAGAAGGGAAGGAAACAATGGGAGAGTTTTGAAATTATATAGCTTGATAGTATATCATGTGTTTTGTGCTTATGGCTTATATGAAAGTTCTTACCTTTTGGCCAAAATGTACTTTCTACTGAAGAGGCATAATGGTTTGCATTGCAACAAACTACACCTTTATCTCATGTTCATTTTACTGCATTTCGCGTATCTGATGATTGACAGACTGCTCTTGTGTTCTAGCTGCTGGATTAAAAACAGAATTGTCTTCTATATTACTGCTGTGGGATACTTTTGTGTGATATTCCTGATCAATATCAGCATGTTCATTGTTGTGCTGATCCAGCTGTGTCGTATCAAAAAGAAGAAACAGCTTGGTGCTCAAAGAAAAACTAGTATTCAAGACCTTAGGAGTGTTGCTGGCCTCACATTCCTGTTGGGAATTACTTGGGGATTTGCCTTCTTCACAGTAAATGATGTATTTACTTACCTCTTTACCATTTTCAACACTTTGCAAGGTGAGTTCATCCTTCATGTGACAGATCATTGCATACAACGTAATGAATAAAGCATTTGGAAATTGCATTTTCTTGATTTAGCAATAGGGTGATTTTGATGCATCCTTTAACATGTTAATTAAATTAGAGATGATACGGCTTTGCTGTAATCTTAAATTACAGTTGTGTTACAGAAAGGTACAGGTAAGGTAGCTACTGTTTATAGGTATAACATATTTATAAATACTGTAATTTTAAAAATGTATGCAAACCAGAATCCAATGGAAGTGACTGCATTTCTCGGGTCAACAGATCAATTGCAAATAGTTGCTGTAAGTGTTCACGTAATAATGCAATTAATGTAGTGAAAACTGTATCGTTTCTCCACTTACCCCTAAAGCACAGGATTGAGGTGTGACATTCAACAAAGGACCATTGAGACAGGCAAGGCTGCAACATCTAAAAGTTAGTGGTCTGTTAAGCATGGCCTTTAGTACATAAAAACATAGAGAAAGCAGATATGAAGGCACACAGCTTTGCAAATGCCAGGATGATATTGGACATAGGAGGCTGCAAAAGCTTTCATATAAACCATAGGTGCCTGCAGTTACCAAAGTATACCTGAATTGCCCTACTGAAGTTTGGATTCAAACTTCTGCTTAAATGGCACTTTAGATGACTGGATGGCTTATTTCCCAGAGAGACTAACACAAAGAGCATTGCAGTTCAGTGTATATATTTCTCCCTTTTTGATATGTTGATCTTTCTACCTCTTTGGTAACTTGAGGGGTTGAACCCACATTTTCTCAGGTCTCCCATAGGATTGTGTTGGAACTAACACAAGACTAGATTCTATATGGTCAAAATAATTCACTGTGTGAAGTTTAGTTGCCCTTCTACCCAGTTTTAAGTTAAGTGCTGGGCAAATTTTTGTATTAGAAGTGATAAGGGTTTATAAATTATATTGACTTTAATTGAGCTAATGCCAGTGTTTCAAAACTCTATCTGAAAATGGTATAGAACCATCTTTATAGAACAACACTTAATTAGCCAAAAATTCATCCCAAAAGCCAAAGTTGGGAAAGATACTGAAGCAAAGGATGACGTAAGTAATCTCTTCTAGTGGGATTTTACGCACTTAACAGGCCTTAAAAAACAGTAAGTATACATGTATGTCTGCAGCAGTCTGATCATTTAACTTTCCTTCATATTATCTTCTATTAATTGTAAACTTAACACATCTGTTCTCAGGGACACACTGCAGCTGAGAAATTGTGTGAAGACCAAGTGCCACATTTCATTACAGGGCAAAGATGACAATGGCCTTTTTATCAGAGAAGGTTAAGACCCCCCCTTGTGTCAGGTAGAAGTGAATGAGAAGCAGCCAATGAGTCTACAATGTGGCACTGGAAAGAGATAGGCATGGCAAGAGATGGGAGTGAGCCACATCCCTTCTAGAAAAATATTTGGCTTTGAATTTCTGGCAATGAGGGTACTAATTTTTTTTAGATATGAGTTGTTTTTCTTTGTATGGATGCTTAAAGTTTTGTAGTTACTGATTCTGCTACACTTGGTGATAACAGGTTAACTGCTAACAAAAGATGGGACAGTGTCACACCAGCTACTAACAGCTGCATAGCCTGACAGTGTCATAGCATACCCTCTTCTTGACATTGCTTAGAATTTTTTTCTAAAACGGTTAAGTAAATTTCAGGATGATCAGATTTTTTTCCTTCTTATTTGATAGAAGGAAACTTTATGCACTTTGTGGGTTTGGTTACATTTGTTGTTCCTGCATTTGTGTGTATGATATCTCTCATCTATTTAATGAAAAAGTACTCTTTGGTTTTGAGAGCTGTAAACTTTCTCACCAAAGAAAGATGTCATTACTTTTAATTACAAATGTAAAAGCAATGAAAGAAAACCAAAGCGTTGTTCACCAAGAAGTAGTAAAAGTAAATTTTGCAACATTCTCTAATGTTATTGTTTTGCAGGGTTCTTCATTTTTATCTTCTATTGTGTAACGAAGGAGAACGTCCGTAAACAATGGAGAAGATACCTCTGTTGTGGGAAATTCAGGCTGGCTGAAAACTCTGGTAAAGATAAATACTTCTGAATGCTTACACTCTGTTAAGTTCCTAATATCTTATAATACTTTTCTTAAAGAAAAAATAAATCATGTTACTGCAGTTGCAGTTCTAATTTATTATCCAAGGTATACTAAACCTCCAAAATTACACTCTTTAAAGGTGGTGGCTGATGCAGTTCTTACATGCTTACATGCTGCTGCATTAACCTGTTAACTTCAGCTGATCTCTTCCACTGTACTCTAAAGGCATAGCTTTGCAGAAGACTTGATCAATTAGAAATGATGAGATTTGTTACAGATTCTGAGTCAACTGTAGTTCTACCAGTGACTTCCACATCGTTTAAATCAAAAAAAAAAAAAAAACTGTAAATGATTTTATGCTGTTTTGTTATTCAGTAGTTGACTTCTCCATAAAACTTTATACTTTTTATACACTTTAACTTAGAGGAACAACTGTACTTTAGTTATTCTTCTGATCTGGTCTGCAGTCATAAAACTCTTACAGTTGACTGCTTGTATTAAAAAAGGGACAAGAGAAAAGGGAACTAGATTTAAATAATTCTAAACATCAAGAATCATAAAATTCTTAGAATATTATTCTGTCTAGAGTACTGTGAGAAGCGTGGGAAAAGCCTTATTTTTATTTTAATTCAGTTACATTGTTAATTGTCTATCTTTTTATATATTGCTTGTATGAGTTGTGCTATTTTCTGTAACATTTATCTATTGTAGACTGGAGTAGAACTGCTACTAACGGTTTAAAGAAGCAGACTGTAAATCAAGGAGTATCCAGTTCTTCCAATTCCTTACAATCAAACAGCAACTCCACTAACTCTACAACACTCCTAATGAATAATGATTATGCAGTGCATGCAAATGGAAACGGTAGGTATAATACAAAATAGTGTTTTTTTCCTTGTCTTAAAACAGTTTTAAGCTCTTTCATGCTGATGTAGAGTGAAGTGCTGACAAAATATTATCAAAAGTAGAGGGTCAGAATATTTCAGGATGTCTCCACAAATGATACTACACATCTTTTTTAGGGAACTATAAACAAAGTTTTTAAATTGTTTCATTTCTCCTACTCAGCGTGAACTCTTGATTTATGTACCAAATAGTAGGTAAAATTAATTATTAAAGAAATTACTTACCAGAAGCTGCTGTTAAAGGCTGACCTGAATATGTGACAATAAAATATGTTTTGAAACAGTGCATATTTTAAGCCTCATTAAAATGTTGCCTGAACAAGAAAGAAATATATAGGATAACAATATAGCTTTGAAAGTATGAAAGAAATAATGTAGGAGATAATATGAGGAAGAACATGAATAGATTGCTCACATGGGAGCTACTTACAAGAGAAATAAAAGAAAATGAAGGCTGTAGCTTATAAAATCATTTCAGTGAAGAGAGCACTGCTGAGAGGGGTACCTGACTGTTGCCTGTAAATATTGAAACTGATTTTCTCTGTAGCTCTTTACTCCCCCTGTGGCTTTTTTATGGATGTGTTTGGCTAACAAATACACCTTTGCCGCAGGAAAAAATTCTTCAGAAGTCAAATTCTCAATCTAGTGTCTAGTACTAAACGTTGAGGCATTATTACTTCTAAAGTATCAGAGGCTGCACCCCAAAGCCTTCCTAAAATACTGGGATGCTTACCATATTAGATAAGGAGCTTGCAGTTTCCTTCCTGAAAATCTTAGAAAATGGGAAATAAAAATTGCATGTCACAAAGGAACTCTGCCAAAGCTGTGGAAAGCAAACAGCTCAATATAGTAGGTTTTCTGGCACTGAAAGGTCGAGGTGACTTGGGTGGGGAGATCATACCTAGTGAAGTTAGTCTGGCATTGCTGTGCCATTTCCCACCCCATAAAATCAATAATAGTCACCCCCCAGCTAGGCACAGTAACAAGCTTTTTTCTCAATCCTTGCTTCTTCCTGTTCTAGCACAATACTGTCATCTGAATTGCTACCCTCTGCTCTGTTCCTGAGAAGTTGAAATGCAGGTGCATGCAATACTCCAATCAATTTTGCTTGCAAATTGGTGTGGTTTATTTGTCATAGTGAGAAACTAGATATGAGCAAAATTTACAAATCATTACTTCTGTGTGCATAGGGTATTTTTCCCACCTGATCAAGAGTCGAAGCTAAGAAGTCATGCCATCAGCTAGGTTGTTTAGTATGAAGTTGTAGATGATGCTCACAGAGGCTGTGTTGTCTTCATTTCCTCACACATGCTGTCAGAAGACAGCAATCAACAGAATAATCTCAGAAGATAACCTCTCAGACATACAGAGTAAAAGCTATAGAGTTCATATGTGTTGCCCCCTGAATAGGTTACTGCCCATTTGGATGTACTAGCTGCATATTGTAAAGAAATCACAATGCTTCAGGAAATGACATTTGGATATACCACAAGGTATCACGTGGCTGAACCTGCTGTTTCCTCATTGAGGAACAGAAATCTCTTTCCTGAATTTGTTTGCAGAATAGCCTTATTTTCTTCTCTGATTTTGCCCTGATAGCTATTTTTAACACTCCTTTTAAAATAAAACAGTTGTAGCAAGGCAGGGAGTTAAAGAGCTACATATTAAGAGTGACACCATTAACAGTGTTGGCAAGTATGTTTTTTTTCTGTCATTTCAGTCTTTATCTGATTTGAGTTGACTAACAAAGCTCTTCTGTTCAGCTTGCCCTATTTACATTTGTGCCTAAGTGGCCTTTTACATTAATAACTAAAATTAGACTTTTTATTTAAGAGGTTTCACATAATGTATTGGGCCATTGTTTCTGTTTTGTGGGTTGAGCGGCAGCTCAGTAGTTCGGCATGGATTTTGTAAACTTTATTTGCCAGCCACCACCGCAAACCCACTCCCTTAAACTTCCATCCTGAGATGTTTGCTATATGCATTACATTTTCAAACTGGTAGTAAACTTTATCAGTTAAAAATACACACATCTTATTTAAAGAAAAGTTTGTCAATGAGACTTTGATGGAACCTGGAACCGATACACTTAAATCAGTAGGATAACTTCTGGAAAGTACGTGGTCTGCCTAAAGTGAAGGATTAGTTTCTAGAGGAAGCATTTGGGTAGGCCAGTACAAACCCATATGCTTGAGGGCCTTGGCCCAAGCAGAATAGAGAAGAGCTGTCCAGTCTACCCACTCAAGCACAGAATCCTTTTGGCAGGAGAGATTAAGTGCAGGGGAGGGATGTCACCATATACTTCTCCCTCTGGTGAACCCACAATACATAGCTGAAGAGCATCTTGCAATGTGGCCTGCCATTTCTGAAAAGGTTCAGAAGCTTGAGGTAGTGAGAGTGAAAGGGCAGGACAGAGCCAAAGTGGAATTCTGCTCCAGGATATTTGAGGCATTTTGATGGACTGAATCCGGGAGTTCTGAGAGAGTCATTTTTCACTGCCTAGAGGTTTGTCACCAGTGTGTTTCCTCCTCCTAAAACCATAAACCACAAGCAGTTTCTATCCTCACTGTTGTGTCTTTTCAGTAGATTTATTGAAATCTACTGAGTCATGATGACATTTGTATGTTAAGTGTTGAGAATATTAACACAAATAGCAAAGTTGGATGTTTTACTTTTTTTATTCTGTTTCTTGTATAAATTATAAAGTGACAGCTCTGCATCTGTGTTTGTGAACTCATTTCTCAGTGGTTAACAAAATGATCCCTTCGCAAAAGAAATACTGCTATTCAATGAACTGAGCATTTGTGGAGCATTTCATTAGTAAGCTTCAGTCACCAGTGGTATTATACATGTTCACTGTAGATTCACCTAAATGTGTAAGATTCTCAGTCTAAATATGGCTTAGACCCATGATTTGATAAGGCCATATTCTGATTGTCCTCCAGAAATAAAACCTGAGAGTTGAGTGCCTTTACAAGTTTTAAAGAAAATGTTTGTATTCTCCAACACTTGCTTGTTTCAGATGCATGGCAAACCTGAGAAACCTTTTAAACTTAGCTTGTTAAAGCAAAACTAGAATGAGAATTATTTTGCATCTTATCTACTGATATTTATTCCAAGTCAAAGTTTGCATTCTGAGAATGGTGACCTTTGCTGCTTCAAATATGGAATTAATTCTGTTGTACATGAGTATATTAACATCTTTCAAATCTCTTACTGACTTCTACACACAAAAAGAAATATATGCAGATTATGTAGAGAAAAAAAATCCACATTTTGAAATTGTTGCAGGGATAAAATGAGAGTGCCTGAACTCCCTAAAATGACTGAAAAAGTGAGAGACTTGAGTCTGAACCTTTCTGAAGGGATGCATTTTTTTTGTTTCAGCAGGCCATCTTGCCAGTGAGAAGAATGGTGTTTCTTTCAGTGTACAGAACGGAGATTTGTGTCTCCATGACTTTTCAGGCAAACAACTCGTATTGCAAGAAAAGGATGATACTGGCAGCCAAAAACCCCACATCTCACTCAGAAGGACTTCAAAGCGGGGAAGCCTAACTTTCCTTGAGAAAATGTGATCTCCTTTTAAACAGCATATTGGTTTACAGTGTGAAGTAGAGATTTAATTTAACAGTTTTACATAATGTGAGCAGACCAAGAACTGATCTTATTTAATATGTGGTACTGGAACTTCAAGGCAGCCATGCATAGAATTCACAAGGACAATTATTAAAAAAAAAAAAAAAAAAAAAAAAAAAGGAAGCTAATATTTTAACAAGTTAATATGGATGTAAAATTACAGGCGTCGCATTTCCATTATGATTCTTCATTTGAGGTTTATTTTGAGGTCTTTTTTTACATTTAAAAGAAAGTTTTGATTAGACTTTTTTATTGCAACTAAATGTATCAGGATATAATGCATATAGAAATGTAGGAAGTTACAGCTTGTCTGTAGAAATGATGTTATCTCTAAAAATGTTAGCCATAACTTTTTGTATGTTATCGAAGCAAACTCTGTAGTGATGTACATAAACAGAGAAAACCCAAACTAAGCATCTTAGTGATAATTTTATATTTATTTCTTGTAATATAAAATTAAATTTTCCTATGTATAGAAAAATGATGGGTATTTTGTTTTAACTTTTATTGTAAGTTTGCATTCTTCTTTAATTGAGATCATTAACACAGAATGAGACAGAAGTTGATTTCTTTAGGAAGTGAAATCACTTACAGTGGTTTAAATATATTTACTAGATATAGAACTGTAAATACAAACTCTGTTGGTCTTGAACCTTTAGCAACCTCTCAGTACACTACAGAGGGATACAAACTGGATATCATCCAAGTGCCATGAATGAAGGAGTGATAAATAGTAGGTTATTAAGTACAATTCAGTTACGTTAGTGGCTTGAGTAAGCCAATGGGAACTTTTGTGTTGATTTCAGCAGGGTCAGTATTCTACCTTGAGTGTCGCTCCAGAAATTAAACTTGCTGCCATTTCTCATTTGCAGTGATAAAGTAGTGTTCTTTTTAGAAGAAAAAAATAGAGGGTAAATACTAGCTGTATATTTAGTAGCTATGAAATTGTTCCATTGTGTGGCTGTTTTTTAAGGGGCAGCTCTTGAGCTATGCTAATGAGCATTTCTGCGTGTACTTTTGCCCTTGGCTGGCAAGCCAAAACCTGAGACCCTAGCTCAGTCATTCCAGAAGCAAAATTTCATTCCCTTTGTGATATTTGTCTAAAAAAGCTGGATTTTAGCTCTTCATGCACAATAGCTGAAAGCCCCATGCAACATTATGAAGATTCTTCCTGAACAGAAACTATCCTGAGCCCTGGTTGTGCCTCTTCATTCTCACACAGGTGTGCAGCTGTGGACACTTGTATAATTGGGCAAAGGTTAGCTACTCCTGGAGCCAGAGGGGCCACACTGCAGAGTACCAGATTCTGTAAAGGAGATTTTTTGAGGCAGATGCACAGTGGAGAAAAGGTTTTGCTTCCCAGAAGACTTGGTAGGGAGCTCTGGAAATGCTCTTGCCCACAAAAAAGCATCTGATAGATGCCTCCTACCTGGGGCTTGGTTGTAGCTCAGCAACTGAACCTCTTCAGTACTCAGACCCTCTTGTGGTTCTGTATACAGTGCACAGGTTCTTTTGGTCACCTGTGTCCTGGACTATTCTGAATAGACTTTTAAAGTGAGAACTTTAAGTATTTGTTGTGTTTATCTGTAATGTTTTAACTGCATGTTAATCAAAGACTGTCCTGGAATGCTAGCAGCTGGAATGCATTTCTGTGAATGCTTTGACTATTTGGCTAATTGCCTTTGCACTGTTTCTTGTAAATTTATTTAATGTTCTTGTATTTATATTTTCAACTGTAAAAAAAAAGTAATAAATTTACAGCAAGTACAACTCATAAAATACATAAACTTTGTCTTTTAGGTAAATGTGTTGTTCTGCTGGCCCACATTAGAATTACATGAGCTGCAATATGTAACCTCTTGGAGAGGATGCTGACTAGCCCTTAGATTTATTGTCTTCCACATATTTTCCCTTTCATGGTTGTCGCAGATCTGGTTTTCAGCAAAGAAAACCCTGACAGTGCTTCCCCTTAAGTCTGCTGAAGCTCCTCCAAAGCTGAGTTGGGCTTAAGTACTTAAATTCCTTATGAAAACACATATTCCACTGACCTGCTTGGAATCTTCTTCTGTTTCTATTTTTCACACACTAACATATGTTATGATTCTATTAATAATTTAATATATTCCTGGAGGTGGGGGGTCTTTTCTGACTTTGCCACTTAAAAGCACACAAATACTATAGAAAAATTGTGCACCCACAGCAGCATATTATTTTATCTCAGTAATTCTCACCATTAAATTAACTGAGAATGCTTTTGCACACTGAGTGTCACAGTATCCTTTCGGTCCTTGGTGTCCTGTGCACTGCTAGCAGTTAAGCCATGGCAACCCTGCACTCCATGAAAGTGATAACCCCTTCCCAGAGCACCAAGTGGTTGTTTATGAACAGCAACATGCTGTTTACAGCTGACACCACCCTGCTCAGCAAACATGTTCCCTATGCATATGCAATTCTGTCAGTAAAAAACAGTTGCCTGGAACAGGGAGCCCATGCAGAGCTTAGGGGAGAGGGAATGGATCTGTGTTGTGACACTGCCCAGCCTCCCCTGAGCTGCAGCTGCAGGACTCAGGCTGATGGAGTTAGGAGCCCCTAAGTAGTGCCCCTGTCCCCTTTCTGCTATGGGGTGCTTCTCAGAATAGTGTTTGACAGCCACCCCTTAAGGAATAGGCTTCCTTTGAAGATTGTTTTGTCAACCATATTGCTGGTTACACAGTTAAGTCAGCACAGCAAAAAAGAATTACAAAACTAACTGTTAATGCTACAGTTGCACATGAGAAAAGCAAAAAAGGGAGCAGAAAAAAAAATTCTTTATGAAGTCTGAGTGAATCCCACACCTCACATCTCCAGCTACTCTGCAACATGTTTTCTGTGCTTCAGCACTCATCCGTGCTTCCCATTGCTCTGTGATGGGTAGCACTGAGGAAACTCACTGAAGATTTCAGGACTCTGCAGCACATGTAGGTTTTGTTTTGTTTGTTTTCAATTCTTTGTCATGTTTCTAAGGCTTGTGTCCTTTGTCTGAGTGCCCTTCTTTCTGCTGGTTCCCACCCTATTTATAGTCAGGAACTACAGTGTGGAAGCACAAGCCGTGCTACGGCAAATCATCTTGAAAGCACGCACTGCCTAATGCCCTTAGTGTGCATCTATGGGAATGGTGGGTCCATTTCCATCAGAAATCACTGTATCTTTTTTCTTCAGTAAGTTGGAAAGCCAAGGCTGGGGTGTAAGATACCTCATAAAGTCTTGTGATTTTTTTGCCTTTCATTCTGTTAGATAAAAGGTATTTTTAATGCTAAAAACCCCAACCGATAAAAAATTATTAAAAAAAAAAAAAAAAACAAACAAAATCAATGAAAATCTTCTAAATCTCACAAATGTTCTGGCTTTTTGCACCATTATCATAGAATCATAGAATGGTTTAGGTTGGAAAGGACATCTAGTTCTAACCACCCTACCATGGGCAGGGACTCCTCACACTAGACCATGTTGTGCAAGGCTCTATCTGTCCTGGCCTTGAACACTGCCAGGGATGGAACATTCACCACTTCCTTGGGCAACCTGTTCCAGTTGCCTCACCACCCTCACAGTAAAAAACTTCTTCCTTATATTTAACCTGAATCTCTTCTGTTTAAGTTTTAAAGCATTACACAATCAACCAAGTTGGGAAGGACCTTTAAAGATCATCAAGCCAAATCATTCCCTAGCACTGCCAAGGCCACCACTAACCGATGTCACTGAGGGCCTCGTCTACACGGTTTATGTACACTATCATCTGCTGTGCTGATGCTGCAGTTGCAACTGATGATATACTGTAATATTAAAGCAACACAGTAGTGAACATGCTGTAAGCCTGGGAATTAGAGCACAACCAAGGAAATGGAAATAATTCTCTCCCTGCTCCCTCCCAACAGGGCAGCCAAGCTGAGTTCTGTTCCTTCCTTTACCCAGGACAAGTTAGAAATGGCTAACAGACTCATGAGTTGTTCTAAAACTCAGCTCAAACTTGAACTGCTGGGTCTGCAACATCTGCAGACACATGACAAGAACTGAAGATCAGGTCCCCCTCTCTGAGCATAATAAAGTGAAACCAAACAGCAGGAGTCACAAACCAGTAGAATATAGTAGCAAACTCATCATTTTCCCAAATATAACATTATCCATCATCATGTTGAAACTACACAAAACCTGCAAGTTTGCGCTATGTAACACTGAGCTTTCTATCTTGCCAGCTTTGAAACGGCTTATGGGAGTACCAGCGCTTTACTAAGGTACAGACAATTCGGATGAGCCGGTACTTCACCCTTGTCCTACCACTATAGTCCCACTAATGAAGAGGCTCTGTAAAATAGCCCTTATTTCCCATCATTTATCCTGGCTTTCATTACTTGTCAAGCCACAGTTCAGGCTGCCCGGCCTTGCCTTTGCCCCTGGCTACTCCCCCGGACACAGCCATTCCCGGCGCCCCGGCTGCACTCGCCTCCTCCTGCCGCTCCCCCCAGCAGCAGCTGGGAACACTGCAGTTAAACCTTTCTTCCCACAAGCTGAAACTGTGACTTCAGGCATCCCGCCTAGCACCATAAGCACCCTTGCTCTCCAGGGCTCCGCAGGCTCACTTTGCTTTCGACCCCGACAAGCAGAGATAGAACAACGGAGGGAAAAGGGCGGCTTTCCCGCTCCTTTCCGTCCCGCCCCGTTCCTCCCCTCTTCACCGAAAAGAGGGCGGGCTGGTGCACCGCCCGCCGGGCAGGCCGGCCGGCCGGGGGGGAGGAGGCCGCTGCCGCCATCTCCGGGAGCTTCCGCGCCGATCACACCCGGCGGCCTGGGGACGGGCCTGGCAGCTGGGCCGGCTGAGGTGGTAGCGGGCCGGCAGCGGTGCCATGAGAAGCCGCAGCAACTCGGGGGTGCGCCTGGACGGCTATGCCCGTCTGGTGCAGCGAACCATCCTCTGCCACCAGGTGAGGGCGGCTGCAGCCGCTGCGGGACGCTGGGCTGGGGTTGGGGGGGGCTGAGAGAGAACGCGGCGGTGCGGCTGCTGCGGCAGAGGCCTGTGACCACAGCCTGGTCTCACAAGGAGCACGACGGGGCCGGGGGAAAAGAATCTGTTGGGTTCCCGGCCCACGGCCTCTTTTCCCTGCCTCCTTTCCGCGCTGAGGAAGAGCGCAGGGAAAGCTAAGGCGGTGCAGATCCTCGGGGTGCTCCCCAGCCACTCATATCAGTGCACATTGGCAGGTAAGAAGCGCACCAAGTCTGAGCTTGCAAACAGTAATGCTGTATATAGAATGTGTTCGTGGTCATATGATACACACCCCCCCGTTGTAACGGTATGTATGTATGTACACACACATACCCGTAGCACTCCTAAGTCCCAGTAACATAAAGTTTCCAGGCAAGGCCTTTGAAATGTGTCTATCAACATCAGCTCGGGGTGAATCCAGGACAGAGCTGGACTTGCAGTGCTTTGTGTGGTATGTGTGTGCAGCAGTGCACGTCCAAGAGATTCCCATCCTGATCTGCTGCAGGGGCAGCCTGTCAGCACTGGTGTGCCTGTGTGCCTGGAGTGACTTCTCATGGTGTCACGCAGCTTGGGCTCTGGGTTGTGGGGCAGGACTGCCTGCATCTGTGAGCAGTCAAACAAAATGGTGTCAGGGCTGGTGGGGGAAAAGCTAATACCTGTTCTGGCTTTTGGTCAGCACATATAGAATCATAGAATGGTTTTGGTTGGAAGGAACCTTAAATAGCATGTAGTTCCAACCCCACTGCCATGGGCAGGAACACGTTCCACTAGACCAGGTTGCTCAAAGCCCCATCCAGCCTGGCCTGTAGTGCTCTCTGCTTAATGTCCTCACTTCACCCAGGCAGGCTCTGGAATCTAAAGATTCAGCTGGACAGGGTGCTGAACATCTAATCTCAGTCATGCTTGCCACGCAGATGATCCTTGAGGTTCCCTTCCAGCCTGGTGTTCTATGATTCTGTTTTCCACAGTGTGCTCTGCAGTGTCATGCTTCAGTTAAAACAGTCCAGTACAAAAAGAGGAGAGCAGCAGGGTTTTTTTGCATAAGTCAGTTCCCAAATATACTTGCTGAGAGTTACAAGAAACTGGAAAGCAGTAAAAGAAGAGGTTAGGACCTAAATCCACTTAGGTCAGTAAGACTGACTGTTGTGGGCAGGGGGTCCAGCCACCTGTGGAATAAATTTTGTGAACTAATTGTTGCAAGCTCATTAGAAACAAATGCAAGAATACGGCATAAGTGGTGTGACAAGGTAATTTTGCTTTCTTGCTATGCTAGGGTGCAAATGCTTCAAGCTGTGCTTCAACAGGGTGACCTTAGGCGAGTCACTTTGGTTTCCAGTGTCTGCCTTGGTTTCCATATTTATAGGATGAGGATGCCGATAACAGCTTCCATTAGAGGGGAGATGGAGCCTCTGAGATCCAGAGATCAAACATGGCCGATGAAAGCTGTGCCTTAACACTATGAATAGTTAATGATAATAAAAAGGAGGTAGTTTAATGGTAACGTGGGAGTTTACCAGTGACACAGAATTTCCTAATTGCTATTTACAGTGTTTGGATGGAATGCCATCCAGAGGGACCTTGACACGCTTGTGAGGTGGGCTGATGCCAAACTCATGAAGCTTAACCATGACAACTGCAAGGTCCTACACCTGGGTTGAAGCAATCCCAGGTACAGCTACAGGTTGGGCGGAGATGAGGTTCAGAGCCTTGGATGACATGGTTTAGTGGGAGGTGTCCCTGGCCATGCCATGGGGGCTGGAACTAGATGACCTTAATGTCCTTTCCAGCCCTAACTATTCTATGATTCTATGTGTTTTCCATTAAGTGCTCAATGCTGGGTAAAGTTCAGAGGTGGGCAAAGGACATAAGTAAGTTTTCTTTGGTGGGTGGAAAGCAAATCACAGGCTAGCAGCATGGGAGAGGGATAGTGTCACAGGGTGGTCCAGAGGGATGCTGCAAAGTGAGTTTCTAGCTTTGTTTTCTATATATGTAGTCCCTATGGTTTTCCACTGCAGTAGGCTGAAAATGTTCAGCTCAGTGAGATGAAGAGATGTAGTGCTTCCTTGGACAAGTTAGGACAGTTGTCTTCGGGTCATGTGCCACCCTTTCTTGCTTGGGAGCAGAATAGCCTGTGACAGGCTGGGCTGCGGCTTCACTAGTGGTGCTTTCCAGGTACCTTTCAGAACAGAGCCAGGGAAGGGAATTTAATCTGTTGGTTTGCCCATGAGCAGCCTGGCAGAAGAACCAGGAGGCATTTAAGGTGCTTCTGAAGTGCCGCTGCTTCGCAGAGGGGTGATGTGTGACTGTGACTGTGTACCTCTGGGCTGCAGGCATGCCATGTGTGCAGATCTGGCACATCTGCTGTGTGCTCTGATGAGCAACAGACATGACCTTACTCTCATAAGGGTGCAGCAGCGAGAACACATTGTGTGCTCCAGAGCATTTTGCTTTGATAAGAAGGTGTTTAGTGCACCAGGGGTCAGTTTCCTCAGTAGCAGCAACTGATCTTGTGTTCATTTCAGTCATTCTAAATCAGTGTCATTTTAGAGAAAAATTGTAATTCAGAATACATGTACTACCTGGTAGACATGCATTCAAAGCACAGTTGCAGATCCCTCACCAACACTGACAGTTTTCCATATATAGCATCTCACGGGGTTGAATCTGTAGCAGACTATTTTTTGTGTTTTGCAAGCACTGCATTGTGCACAGGGATAGGTACTATCCTGTTAAAGGTTGTACAAGGAGGCTAAGACCAAAATACCAGCTCCTGTCCTGTGCCCTTGGGGATGGGAACCAGGAGGATACTTCATTAGTGTAGCCGAGCGAGCACTGAAGAGCATGAAGGCTGTTCTCAGCTGGTCAATACACTTGTTATTTTCATTGAGGTAAGAAAAAAATGGAGATCTTAAGATATGCCCATAAAATAGCAAAACTTAACGTCTAGATACATTTTAAGTACTGCTAGGTACTGTAAGAGAAAAGCATATGGAGCTGGTAAGGAAAGCACCTGTGGCATACATTTATGGGTAGCCCCAACTGTGCTATGTCTGGTTTCATGTAAACAGTCTTACCTGCAAACTTTGCTAGAGCTTATGTCAGTTTTCATCTGATGAATAAATGTGACGTGCAATTAAATAGGCTTTCAGCAAGATGCTAAATGTGGGCTTAGAGCCCCACTATTTTTGTACCTGTAATGCTGAAGTTCTTAATGGCATCTGAACCTCTGTAGGAACTGGTGTTGTGTTTTGGTGGTTTGGTTCGGTTTGGTTTGGTTTTTTTGGTTTTTTTTTTGTCTCCAGATTAACAGATTGACTTAAAAATAGGATCGGTCATGATACAACAGGTTAAAGTTTTAGTCTGGCAATCAGCTTTTTGTTGAGATGCTTTCAACTCACAGAGCCTGTGCGTGCTGATAAAATTCTTTGCTCCATGGATCTGTATGTGCAGTGTGGCTTGCAGCGTGAGACCTGATTGTCTGGTTAGTGATCACTGCATGGATGTTTTAGCTGAGCTAAAATTTCTTTGACATCTTTAGGGTAAAGCACACTCAGTGTTTCTTTAGGTTTTTTAGCACTTTGTAAGGGTTGTGCTTTTCATATGGCGTCAGCAGGTAACAGAAGAAAATAACTAGTTTTTGAAAGTAAGGACTTTCTAAGCAAACAAAAAAACCCAAACCATTTAAATATTAATTAATATTAGTATGTGTTGCTCTTCTAACATTTTGCATGTGCACAAGGATCAGTATTAATGTGTTGTCAGTCCATGGGAGCCAGCCCCAGTGTGCCCCAAGAGCTGGGACCTTCTTGTAGGGGAACCAAAGGTGGTGAAATGATGACAGCTGCCTTTGGGTATATTTAATGCAGTCTGTTGCAGGTAGGCAAGTACCTCCCCAGGGACTGAATGGTCTTTCAAAGTCTTGCATGGGCCATTTTTCTGGAATTTCCATCTTAGTGTCTGGAGGCATTTTGATTTTGCAACTGGCAGCCAGCCCAGCATGGAGGATGGGGAAAAAAAAACCAAAATGATTGTTCCTCAGGCAGCAGGGTGATGTCTGTCAAGCCAGGGCTGTGGGTGCAAAGAAGTTTGTTGTCCTGCATGGGAGGGAGGGGAACAAAGTGCCCTCCAAAAATACTGGGCACATCCACTCTGTCTACTGAGACCTGTGTTTTGTAACACAGGTGCAGTGCTGAGCTGGGAGTAGGCTGTACTTCCTTTGCTTGCTTACTTCTGTTGCTCTTTGGTTTGACTTTTCAAGTTCAGAAAGAAGTTCTTTAAGCTCTTTGGGTTCATACATGCGCTGTTCCCTATCAAATATACAAGTAGGTGTCCTTTAATTGTTACTTGGTTTGGGAAGACCGTGTTGTGGGATTGTTTCAGCAGAACTGCATGTTTCTGCTCTCTGCAAGCCACTGGACAATGCTGTATTTAAACCGTAACAATAACAATATGCCCAGTCATGTGTGTCAGGCTGTCATGGTTTTCATGCCCAGTTGTCACATGCAAAGGAAATTGTAACTAAAGCTCCTCCCTCTCAAAACTTTTGCACTAAAAAAAAACTAAGGAAGGAGTTGAGTGAGCCAGGGTGTGGCAGAAATGAAAAACTGGTGTATGTGTTCTTTTTAATTTTATTTATCTTTATTACTGTAATCTTTGCCCCTTGTCACACCAGCCCTGGCTTTTGTGACAGCTGGGTTTTGTGCACTGAAATGTTCTGTAAAGGCTTGATTTGATTGAAAGCTCTGTTGACCTTTTGCCTCTTTACCTCATCTTTTTGTTAGTGAAGAACATACAGCTGGAAAGATGGTCTTAAAAACTAATAATAGTGAAGTGATGGGAGTTAATGATGCAGTGAAAAATTTACTGGGGAGTTTGGGATGCAGGAGGCTGCTCAGTGTGCTGTTTCTCTGATGGTGCTGCTTTTCAATACTGTCAGAATTTCACTTCGTGTACAGTTTTCAAAATGGACTACTTTTAAAAAGGGCTTTGCATGCATTCATGTTTTGGCTGTCATAAACCCAGCAGGTAAATAACAGATATACTGTTTAATTTCCTAGAAGGGAAGTACTGCTTTTTTACTTCCTCACAACTCTCTTTTCCTTACAAATATGTAAAATTCAAATTCCTCTTTCCTTGATGTATTTAAAATTTTACTCAGTGTTAGTTAATAATCCTATGTGCATGTGGATGCCCAGCTAGATGCTGTAAGCTTTACATCCTGAAGTGTTTGCATACATTTTGTATTTCACTTGTGTGAGTTTGGGAAAGAAAGGTGGGCCCTCACTTCTATCTCAAAATTGTCATCAGCCATAGCATGCAGTCAGTGTGAAATCATCTTTGTCTCTCTCTTTTGTTTTGTTACCCTTTTATACAGAAAAAACTGGTGCTCTTAATACAGATAATAATATTTGTTCTTTATTCTTTCTGCTGTGGTTAGAACCCAGTTACAGGGCTGCTTTCAGCCAGTACAGACCATAAAGATGCATGGGTACGGGACAATGTCTACAGCATCCTGGCTGTCTGGGGGCTGGGGATGGCTTATCGGAAGAATGCAGATCGGGATGAGGATAAAGCCAAAGCCTATGAGCTTGAGCAGGTATGTCAGAATTCAGCATGAATCAGTTAGTGCTGTTTTTTTCATACAGTAGTGATTTTGAGTGGTGCGTTCACGTTTCTGCTTTGTCTACGATGTGGCAGGGTTTGCTCAGCTCAGGGTATATGTCTTGTTCCTATGAGTGCAGCATGTGGTGTGCTGTGTTTCTGTCAGACTTCCAGCAACCAGGAATGTGGAGAACTGGGTGTCAGAGGCTAGCATCTCAATTAAAATATAAACAAAACTAAGCCATGTAGGAGTCAAACTTCCATTGGTTGGATGATTGTTGAAAATTAGGCTTCTGAGAGATTTTATGCCCATATTTGCAAATTTGCAAGCCTCTGATTAAACCTTGAGATCCTTCTTAAGCAGAAAATCCAGCCTAGGTTGCTTGCACCTCATAGGAGAAGCATACCAGTTTAAGTAGCAGTTTTGGAAATGTTTACTGGTGTCATCTCAGAGAAGGTTTGTGTGATGTATAGACATGTTTGATCAAATTAAACAAGGTAAAGATCTCCAAACTTGGAAGACTTGCGTGCTAGAGAATTGCAAGGGGAGGTCATTCACACTGTTAATTTGTGTAATATGGAGCTGGGAAAGTGAGCATCAGAAATGAGAATGCAAAATTGGGTTAAATTGGAAGTGAGGAGATGCTGGCATCAGCGTCCTTCTGTTTTGCAGGCACCGGATAGATTTTATCCTGACATTTACTATTCAAACCAAGGAGATCTGTGGTGGCAAAATAATCCTGCCTCAGTGTGCATATTTTGAGGCTATAATAATTTTGGGGTGGAAGGATGGGGTTGTTTTCATGTAAGGCAGGATCTTGTACTTGTCTTTGTACACATTAAAGGCCTTTTCCTTACGTTAATCATCTACTTTCTGTTTTATAAGGAGCAGAAGCAGCATAACAGGTTTTCCAATCATGTCGATGTCTTGTCGCCTACCAGTGTTCCCTGGAGCTGTCACTCTAAAAATCATTATTATTATCATTATTATTATTATTATAAGACATAGCATTCCTCTTACTTCCTTAGCTGGATAGGAGGACCACAGAGAAATGCTCCATTGTTTAGAGATGGCCTTTGGGAAAATAATTGTACTTCTCGTCATGGATGTGGGAATAAAAAAGCAACCATTATATTTTTTATATATATGTATGTATGTGTGTGTGTGTGTATATATATCTCTATATAAAAGGCATGTAAGGCATTTCAGGCAAATACACATTTTTATTCACCTTTGCCAGGGCATTAGTAGGAGGTGTGAACTTGGTCACTTTTGAATACTCTTTATAACAGCTGCTGTGTGAGGGTGTCACTAGTCTGTTTTGTTCCTGCAGAACGTTGTGAAGCTGATGCGGGGACTCTTGCAGTGCATGATGAGACAGGTAATGTCATAAGTATGAGTTGAATTAGTACATCTTGTGTTTATAAAGCATCTCATCCAAAGCATGTATTTCTTGCGTCTTTTCCACATGTGTGTAAATGGAGACCTGGGATGCCTTTTTAAAACTCTTGAGCAGAGCTCTGATTGTACTTGCACCTTTTTGAGACAGCGCTTGTAGCAAATCATGGTTTTGCCTTTGCCAGCTGATTTTCACCTTTATGCATACCTGTAACTAAAATCTGAACTCAACAAGGCAATTTCATCTCATTCTTCCCCAAACAGATGTAGATTTAGCTGGAGCCTAAAATTAGAGTTGCATTTAAGCACTCTGATTATCAAAGCACACTGAAGTGAGGTAGCAGGATTCAGGACCTAAAGTTTCTCCTTGCCTAAGAAAGGTTGTTCATTTTGATGTAGTTTGGAGAATTTACTCCAAAATGTTTCAGATTTGAAATTTGTGGTGTTTTTAGGTGGATAAGGTAGAGAAGTTCAAATGCACGCAGAGTACCAAAGACTGCCTCCATGCCAAGTATAACTCTGCAACTTGTGCCACAGTGGTTGGGGATGACCAGTGGGGGCATCTACAAGTGGATGCAACTTCCCTTTACCTGCTGTTCTTGGCACAGATGACTGCATCAGGTAAGCAGAAGATATTTTAGCCTTGATCATTGTTGCAGTCTTTTTCTATTCCTGCTTTCATTTAAAAAAGGAAGAAAGTTGTAATTAGCTTCAAAGATCTTTACATAATTATTACTTGGAATAAAGTAGTATTTCTCTGGAAAAGAGATGTGACTTAGTTAGGATTTCATGTTTATAGTAACTGGCAGTGTCCATTCCCTTAATGTTTGTTGGCATATAAATGCATGGAATATTCAGAGTTGTGTCAGAGAGAAGTTTCATATTTGAAGACTACATAAGGTGTCCTAATGGACAACCAGGATTCTTCAGAGAGTGGTGACATTGAGCCAGATGCCACCAGTGCCATTTGTGTTCCTCTTCTTGCTGGCACTGTTCTAGCTTGTATTCTTCTCAATTGTATTTTTGTAGGAATAAGGATATGTTTCTTTGTGTGTTTTTCTGTCCTCACAGCCACTTGCCATTGACCCCTGCAGAGCAGGTGGAGGGGTGGGAAGCTGTAGGAATTGGGATGCTCTCCAGAGCTGGTGCAGAGGTCTCTCCTTTGTACCCACTGTGTCTGAATGCCGCCCTCCATGGGGTCGGTTTTGGTTTGTCTTTGAAACAATATGTATTGGTGACATTTGAAGTATTTTGTCAGTATTAAGTGGTGAAGTTCCAAAGCACTGGAGGGGCCCACTGGCTTAGATACTTGCCCATACTATCCCACACACCCTGCCACTCA
>JASSUY010023729.1:0-11967 GCA_032466535.1 Forpus xanthops | reverse complement strand
AAATTCCTGCAACAGGGGTTCAGCAGGGCGACATTTTTATATAATGTTTATGCCTACACCACTGCAAGTTGTCTATAGATTGGATTCTTTAGCAAAGCGTCACAAAGTGTGCCAGCTTTGGGTCTTGCAGCTTGATATACATGAGACTACATCTTGCAAGTATTAGGTATCTAGGGATGCAGGTATTCTTAAAGGAAGTCTCTAAGTAATTTGCCAGGTGACTAATGAAGCTTAACTGGTTTTTAGCTAATAGAAGAAGAGGAAGATAAGTGGGAAAAGCCCACCCTAAACAAATGATGTTTGCGGATTAACTGTAATGGTAAATCCAAAGCAGCCATAAATTCTGGACCAGTAAAAAATTCTCCAACTACTAGGTTTGCGGATGTTTATTGGGTTTTATTGGTTTGAGGTTTTTTGTTTGCTTGGATTTTGGAGGCGCTGGGGCTTTGGGGATTTTCTTGGTTGCTTAGGGGTTTTGGTGGTGGTTTGGTTTTTTTCTAGCTTATTGTTTGGGTAGATTTGGTCTGGTTGTCTTAAAGAGAGAATACATATATTTTCACAAAGACTATGGAAATGAGTGAAGCAAGAAACAAAGTCAGACACAAACATGCAGGGATCTCTGCTACTAGAGAGCAACTCAGATGAATAAAAAAACTGAAAGATAATATATAGCATTTAAATGTACCTGCCTGTTCAAGAAAAAATGACACGGAGTGGGGAGCACAAGTCTCCTTTATGATTTTCAGGAGGAGTTTAGATATGAATCAGTCATCCAAACCTATTTCTACAGTTTTGTCCAGTTCAGGAAAGAAACTAGTTTCCACTTAGAAAATAGGTGGCTGAAATTTCCACAAAATACTATATTGTGATTTTGTATTCAAATGAAGAAAATAAAATCCTACAAAATATTTGCATCATATTTCTACTGAAATGTAACCAGAATTCAATTCCCTTGTTTTACTGCAATTCTTGAAAAACAAAAATCTACCACTTTGATCCAACAGCTACCCAGATGTTCGACAAAATGGGTTTACTTCCTAGTCATAACCTAATAACAGATTTTAAATATTTACATCATTCCATTTATCCTTTTTTTAAACTATTTGAAGAAAATAGTCTTTCTTGCATTCATAAGAGATTTCTTCTGTTGTAAGACTTACTGAAAATCAAAACTGATGATCCAGAAAGTTTTAAACCTGATTTTAAAACTCTGAGTTGATTTTAAGATATCCAGGTTTAGTAGTGTTCATTATCCTTTTTTGCTCTTCCTTAAACCAAATCAAAAGGTATTCTTTTAAAGTATACATCGTTTTTAATCCTCTAAGTAGAAAAATCCTGGTCTACAGTAGTTCTATTACATCCATCTCATAGCGGCTCAATGCCTTTTCTTAGAATCTTAATTATCTTAATTCTTCCTTTCTTATGGCCTATAGCTTTAGAATAATCTATCAATTTGGTTTCCTTACAGTTCTGCAGCACTTTATATTTCCCATGCGGTTATGTATGTTGTGCTATTCTACTTTGTCCTTCTGCAGTGTCCCAGTTTTGTCATACTGGTAGAATCAATATATATTATAACAATATAGTCACTGCTTTACTAAGAGATGGGGCCAAAGTGTAGTGCAGGAGTGGATTTATCAGAGGAGGCAGGTAATACAGGCCATAGCCTTCCTTACCAGCTCTGGGTTGAGCAAAACAGTGTTTATTGAGGGAGAGGGCATGCTTGTGTCATAAGCTACAAGAGGTTGCAACACCTCATGAGCAGAGGATCCAGATCAATCCTATGCTGAATCTGGGGCCCCAGACACCATCATTCCCTCTGTTCCATGTTCCAAGTTAAGAATACAGTAAGTTTAAGTTTGCATGGATTGTGTTGACATATGAGACCAAAACTAAATATAGAATCCAAATCACTTGGAAGCCATTGCCTGTACCCAGGTTAAATCCAGAAAAAGCAATGTGAAACCAGAAGTCAAATTCAGCGCTGGCCTTAACAGTTCAGGTGCAATGTAGAGAGCTGAATATAGACAAGCTGCTTCCATATCAGAAGTTATATTTTCACTGTACTCTGTGTACTCTGTGGCTGAGTTTAGTGCTTAGTGTATGGTGACCCTGCCCATGGCAGGGAGGTTGGAACTAGATGATATTAAGTTCCTTTCCAGCCCTAACTATTCTGTGATTCTATGATTCTATGATTCTATGTATTTGTGCCCAGAGAGAACTGCAAGATAAATTAGAAAACAGTCCAATTGTTTTTAATTCCCATCTTTTATTTTGCTAAAATATTTTTTGAACTAAAATGGCTGCATGAAATTTAATGGAAGTATGCCAAAATATACACTAAACATCATTAAAGTCATGCTTTGCAAGTTGTAATGCAAGTATATAGCTGAAACTCATTAAAGACATATTCATTTGCTAAATCCGATTACTTCAGATGCATGGTTGATTACTATTTGAACAAAATAAATGAGCAATTAGAGAACACTACTGCTGGACACTGTTAAAAGAGAAGCTGAACAAGCAACGAATCAAAATGATCCCATAAAGTGCAATATTCTCATATATTTGCTAGTCTGATAATGTAAACAGCATTGAAATTCATGCCAAAAAATTTTGGATGGCTTATGCATTACAAAGAAAAATGAAAAGCAAACAAAATAAATTGCAGACTCTTAAAAATGATAAAAAGGTGCTATCAGGTAAATGAAACAAGTTGATACACCATTAAATGTACTTTACAAACTCATTTGTGTCACAATATCAATGTAACTGGCTGTGCTCCAGGACCTCAGGAAGCAGGCATATTGCCACAAGTTTTTTCTTTCCACAGACAATACATCATGCCACCTCACTGAAGCACAATCTATCAGTGTCTTTTTTTACTGTGATCCTTATGCATTCACTTGGTGTGGTCACAGCCCACTATAAAGACAAATGTTACCTCATTTGGCAGGATTACAGTCAAGGGTGTGTATATATATCTATGGGGAAACCAGTTAACTGCATTCTGTTAGGTCAGACAGCAACCAATCCTTCGATTGCTGAACGAACCCATTTGAGTGATTCTGTGCACAATCTCTGTCTTTATCTGCTGCAGAATGTACAAGTTAAGACTGACAATCTTAGTCAAATCCAAAGACAGAGTCTGAGGGCTATTTTTTAATGCCAAATGTACTAGAATTTTTAAAGCTCTGCTCTTTTGAGTCTTTCAGTGTGATGGGTATTCAGGAGTATTAAGATAAGGTGTAAAGACCCTATCACAGCTCAAAAAGGCCAATATAAACCAATTATTTCTCTATCTGCAACTAAGGGACCAATTAGCAATAGCTGACAGAAGACTGCAGCCCAGTTGAAAAAGGAATAGCAGTCAGTGGGGGTCAGGGTATATTTCAGAAAAGAGCCTCAGATAATATATGGGTTGGGGTTTTTTTTTTGAAGCGTGATAGAGAACACAAAAGTAGGTGATATCTATTAGGAGATTTGTAGGAGCAACCCAGGGAAGAAGAAAGAGCAAACCTTGAGTGTTACTGACAACTTTGTCTCTTGTCTACGGGGGTGGGGGAGGAGAAATCTGGCCTTTAAATGTAAAGAGCAAGAAGCGTTAACCTTCTGTACTTGGAAGGCCTGAAGTATGGGAATCAGGCCCAGCAGACATAAGCTTTGTTTGTACTTTCTGTTACTGCTTTGATTTCCCTCTTTCTCTGCCAGTTGAATGAACTGAAATAACTCTAGTATGTCTCTTCAAGAGAAAGTGAAAATGGATCATGCTCCGGCAGCTTTGAATTGCTACCTCTGTAATCCACTATCACAGACCAGCTGAGCTGAATGATTCAAAATTTTCATAAGGTTAAGACTGCACAAAGAAATGATGAACAGAGCAAGGTCCTCTCCCCAGATGATGAAGTTGGTAAATTGGCTATATTCAGTCCCATTTTGTTGCATTTTCAGTGCATATATGTTGGTATAATCTTTCAATCATATTTCAAAAGAGATAATGGAAGGCTTTTTTTCAGGTTCATCTTTAGAGTTAGGAACATTCCTTCACCTCCAGTTTTCCATAAGTGAACTGCTAAAGCACTGTTTTTCTAATTTTCTGTGTGAGTCAAAAAAGTCCAGCCTTGAATTCCTGAATTGGACCATTCATATAATCTTTGCTTCTATTTAGTCCTTGGGATTTGTTTGAAACCAGGACAGCAAATCTGAAGTAAAGAAACCCACAATGTTCCCTTTGTCTGTTGCTAGGTAATTTCAAGAACTGAAGTTAGCTAATTTAAAGGCAATTAAAAGTCCACTAAAACACTGTATGTGTCTTTACAGGGCAGACACGTCTCTTAAATTATCTTCCTTGCTTTGGCATTTCTGTCATGATAGATCAAAAAGTGCTAGCTGTTATAAGAATACTTGTGGCCTTAGTTCAAGATCCCACTCATAATATTAAATTATCTATTAAGAATTTTAATATAAAAAATTAAATTCTGGAAAGCAAAACTAGCTGCTGTATTTTAGACTGTTATTAGGTGTTGTATTTCTAATACAAATTTGTCAAAAGTCAGTGTCAGAAGCATCTTTAATATATAGATATGAAAACACAGACATCAATGGTAATTTAAGGGATTAATTAATACCCTGGAATATCATTGGGCACTCTTCATTTTTACCCACTGACCATACTCAGTTACTTTGCAAAACAAACTGACAAAATAACAGGGATCATAAGATAACTTCATATTTTGTGTTTGTGTGTAACAGAGATTATTTCACACATGTATTGAGATAGTGAGTGTAGGAAAAAATGAAGGTATCTCAGTAGATAAAATTACCTTTTCTAAAAGGACACTAGCACAAAATGGCCACTAAAAAAGTAATGATAACTTTTGTTCTCAAGTATACCAATTCCACTACTTGTCAGTGGCCATAACCACAGTGAAGACCTTATCATAAAAATTCTGCTCTTCTTGAGCTGATTAAACAGCTGTTGATTCTGCACCTAGCCATCACCGTCAATTTAAAACTTTGTTTACAGAATGAAGCTAACCATTTTTCATGCAGTTGGATGAAAATTTTTATGTGTCCCCTTGAAGTTCATTATGGACATCAAGCTTCTTCTCTTGTTTTTTTTTTTTTTTTTTTTTTGTAGTTTCAATTAAAGAAATGTCTCAGGGTTGTGTGATGTGCATCTACCTGATTTGCTGAATGCTTGATACTAGTGTTAAACACTTCCGTAAAACTATGCAGAAAGGTATTTTAACTTGTGTGTGCATGTTTGTGCATGCTTACTTCTTTATCTTGCTATCTGACTTTTATGTCTTTTAAAATATTGGCTCAATTTACATTCCTTGATAATAGCATATACTTGTCTGAAAATAGAGTTTGGCATTAGAGCAGCTCTATTAAGTATTTTAATTCTGACTGTGAAATCACATTATTCACAAAATCGTAGTACAGTCGTTTTACCCATTTGATATTCTGCAGTTATTAGCATTGCATTTAAAAACATTAATCATTTAGAACATTCTTCACTGTGTAGTGGGGTCATGTATTATAAGTTCTATGACAATAAAGGGAAGTTATGTCTTGTGCTGTGAAAAACAGGGAAGTATTCTTTTGCTGTAATATATTCCCTCAGGAGAAATCTTGTAAGATAGTTATCTTAATTACACCAGTATTTTATAATGCTGTAAGGGTAAGATAATGATGAGGGTATGAGTAATGCTGAAAAGACCTAGAGCCTAAAATAAAGATCATTAGTTTTAACTTTCTTAAAGTGCAATTCTCAAACTTCTAAACTACAAAGAGTATCTGTGTACATAATATTCTGCCTAAGGCTGAGTAAATTTTGCCAGAATGAATTTTAATGTAGAAAATAAGTTTTCTGCAATTCACAACCAAGGCAGGCTCATGCAAACTGTAACCTTATTTCTTCAGCTATTTCAATAAATGGAACTCAGTTTTGAATCACCACTAAGCTAAAGAAGGTATGGAGCTCATATCTTTCCCATCTGCTATCAGTAAAGTCATCAAAAAAGCAGATAGAAAATTGAGCCCAGAGTACAAAAGATTGGATGTGAAGGTTAACAGCTCCTTTGATATTGTTACCTAAATTCAAGTGTCCACTAGATGGTTTAAGTTTTGCCAGGTTAGTCCAAATAAATGTACTCAGTTCAGTTAGAAGAGTCTGAAGATACAATTAGTTTACCAGCTCTTAGCATCTGGTAAATGGTGTCATTTCAGATATAAGATATGAAATATATGTGCATGCAAATATCAAATAAAACATAAAACCTACAGGAATCTGATGTCCTTCTGAAATGCCAGATTCTCCAGAGAGTACTTTGTGTGGCCTAAGATGCCTAAATATGGGGCAAGTGAGTCAAGCCTAAGGCAATGTCATCAGTGTACACTAAAAATGTAGCTACGAAATCATGAAGAAACTCTGTATCTATATAATGTTCTCAGGGATGCTTAGAATTAATTAGTAAGGGGTACATACGGTATTATATTTCATACTAATCTTAAATGTGTTTGAAATGGTGGTGGTTTAGCCTTGGCTCACTCAACTGCTTACTCACTCCTCCTCCTCAAAGGGGTAGGGGAAGAAATGAGGCAAAACAGACTTGGAGAAAATTAAAGTGCAGTCAATGGAAAAAGATTTGCATCGAGAGAAAAAAGGCAAATTTTAAAACAGCACCTTTCCTTCCCCATTTTCCAGACTCAGCTTCACTCCTTCACCCTGTCTTCTCTAATTGCTGCCTGGGCAGTGCAGAGGGGAAGTGGGATGGGGGATTAAGGTCAGTGCATACCTGTTCCTCACTGCCACTGCTTTCCCACTTTCTCCTCCTCCAGCACCATATTTACCACAGTCCACAGTCCTGCTCAAAAGAACTTCTGCTTCAGTATGATTTCTCCAAAGGCTGTCACTCCTTCAGGAAATATTAATCTGCTTTGGTGTGACTTGTCCAGAGGCTGCAGTGTATATCTGCTCCATCGAGCACCATGAAGCACACCGTCTTCTCACCTTAGTGTTACCTCTGCTGTTTCCTATTGTTTTCCTCCTCTTCTGCACTTTTTGCAGACGTGCCACCAGCTTTACTTACTACCTCAGCTGTGCCCTATGGTGGGTCCATTGCAGAGTCGGCTGGAATCAGATGGAACCAGTTGTGTTCAGCATAGCATAAGCCCTGACTTCTTCCCACAGAGGCCACACATGCAACCCCCTGACTGCCAATATCTAGACACCTGTATGCAATACAGAAGACAAATGAAACAGAAAAATAACTCTTGTGGATTAAACCCAGTCGGCAAATCAGCCACGCAGCAATTGCTCACTCCCCCCTCTTCCTCTCCCTGCTCCTGGAGGGATGGAGAGAAGAATCGAAAGAACGCAACTCCCGTGGGTTGAGATAAGAACAGGCCAGTAACTAAGGTATAACACAAACCACTACTGCTACCACCAATAATAATAACAAGAAGAGAAATAACAAGGGAAGAGAATACAACTGCTTACCCCCCACCTGCCAATACCCATCCCAATCAAGGAGTGATCTAGCCCTTTTATGTAACTGCCCCCAGTTTATATACCGGGCATGACGTGCTGTGGTATGGAATACCTCTTTGGTTAGTTTGGGTCAGGTGTCCTGTCTCTGCTTCCTCCTGGCTTCCCCTCCTCCCTGGCAGAGCATGAGACTCAGCAAGTTCTTGGTCAGAGAAAACATTACTGAGCAGCAACTAAAAACATTGGTGTTATCAGAGTTGTTCCCAGGCTGAAAGCCAAAACCAGAGCACTGCACCAACAATTAAGAAGGAGAAAAATGCTACTGCGGAACCCAGGACAATAACCAACAAACCAAACAAACAAAAAACAAACAAAAAGTACAAAACCAACCCTCAAATCTATCATTTTCTTCAAAAAAAATCCCTCCATAATTTGAATTCAAGAGTGAAACTTTCCAGAAGACATCACAAGGATAGAATTTGATCAGCTAGGCAAGTCTGCTAGAAGACTGCTCAGAAGTGTTGCGTTCATATTCTCATAAATGGTGATGAGAGAATCTCAGATCTCTTTTAGATGATAACACGGGATATCACACTGCATAAGATGACCCTATTGTAAAAAAAGTCAGAAATTAATTCTTAGCTTCGTTATATGCCCATGTCTGTCTTTCCCATCATCTCCTGCGTACTACAGCTTATCTCCTTATGTATTAGAATGAAAGCAGAATAATTACAAAACATATTTAATTTCTTATCAGCAAATTTATTACAGTGTATACTTGTTTTCAATGTAGTAGTGAGGTTCAAATACATGGACAGATGCTTGATCTTACCTACTGATATATCCTAGAAACTTTAAGCTGTAGTCACACAACAGGTAGTAATGGTAAAGTCATGCCAGGTTCCCCTTATAATTATGCAAGAATTAACATGATATTGATGTTATCTAGTCCACTGAGCCTTCTTCTTCTTATTTTTTTTTTAAGTTTCTTTTCTACATCTTTGTGCAAAGGATAAAAACATTAGAAGTAACCACTATTTTTGTGTGCTGAGCGTGTAATAAATTATTAAAACATAAAGCTATTCTGCAGAAAATATATGCTATGCTTACCCTTACTAAAAATTGGCAAATGCCCCTTTATAATGCCCTTTATATGCAACATTTTTCTGTCTTAAAATGTCTCATATTTTGTAAATGGAGCTTTAGAAGCCACTAGAGATATGATGAAGAAATATTGATCGTTCTTTTCTTGACTTTTCCTACTCCCCAAACCCTCTTCACTACATGCAATATTTCTGATTTATTTTTTTTATTATTTTGACAAATTCAAAACACTTCATACTGTGAAATAACTAGTAACAGGGGAGAATTTTGTACACACATACATAAGAAAGTAAAATAAACAAGCATGAAGTCCATATATTTTTATTACTGTTAGATGAGCAAACTTTTTAATCTGTGGACCCTACCCTTGCCTTTGAATTTATGGGCTGAATTCAGAACACTTGGTCCTTGATTCTGAAGATACTTGAGAGAATGCTTAACATCAAGCTCATGAGCAATTATATGGAAGTCATAATAAATAATTAATAATTCAATATAGATTTAAGTATTTATAGGATCTTTGTCTGTTAAACTGGCCTAAAAGCAATATACTTGTAACTTATTTCTGACATGCTAAATTTGATTTTGGGGTGCCTTTTTTTTTCTTTTCAGCTAACTCCACACATTTTCTAACCAAATCAAAATTATGATCCATAAATTAAACTACAAGTGATGTATTCAGGATTACTGAAATCCATAGAAGCTAACATCTCAAATTAAAGCTGTAAACTTTCCATATAAATGAGATCTAGCAGATAAATTTGCAAGAGCAGGCAGGCTTTCAAAAAAGTAAAGAACAGGAAATTGTACCCACATGTACGGTTGTGTCTGCATAACTGCAAATGCAAAATTATGAGTGCATGGCTACTGAAGGCTGGAAGCAACATTTAGTCTAATAAGTCTGCATTCAAAATTTTGTGTTTTGAAGAGTAAATTGACACAGATTGCTGATAGCTTGATTTAACTTCAACCTCTAACTTAGTGTCCCAAGAGAGATGCCATCTACCAATTCCATGTGCAATCTTTCCTAGCAATACCCTTTAATGTAAGGTGGTTCTCACATGCAAAAAAAGGTTCACGTTATCCAAAACATACTTACAGAACATGAAGAAGCATGCAAAACCCTGGAAAAAAGAGTTTTTTATTCATATAAGAAATCATTTTAATATTTTATTGTGATTATCAAATAGAAAAATACAATACATTCATTAAAAATATAATTAAGTATTTTTAAAAGGAAAAATATTCTCAAACCTGAAGTAGGAAGTCAATATCCATCAGTATTTAACAAGAGCTGTTGTCTTTTTAATGCCATGGACAGTGAGAATCTATGAATATTTCACAATTTACCTTTCTGCTTAACCTAAGTTTAAAAAAATATAGGTCCATAAGGAGGATACAGACATTTTTCAGTGTTCTACTTTGACACAAAAGGTTTTCCCATTTTACAATTACCTGCTACATTTGCATTGCAAATTCTACCATGTTGCAGTAAGAGGCAAACTAGCAGTTTGGCAACCTTTGACATTTTCATTCAGTAAATGAAAATTAAAAAAATGCAGTGTACCTTAAATGGTCTTTTAAATTATAACAGCAACACAGTCATGTGTATCACTGCTAATGCAGAATACGGGAAATTTGTAAAGCTGAGCACTAATCTCTAATACATGCTCTAAATTCAGTTTCCTTTTCATATGTACCCACAACTAAATTTCTGCAGCACAGGAGAAATAACTCAGAAAATAGATGATAGGACTAGCACTTACATCAGAGTAACCAATAGCATTAGAAGCAAGGTCACTTACATTGCAGTAGTTATCACACATTGTTAATTTTTGACAGTATATCACTGGAGACTAATTAATACATTGGTGTGTATTGCTGTGATCAATGTATAAATGATTAGTCAATACTTGCTAAAAGGTACTTCAAACTTTTGTTTAGAATTTGAACTAAAGACTTTTATTTACCTGATGCCTATCTCACTGCTGTCACTAGCTCTGCCAAATTCTTTCAGTGGTTCTGATTCTCACACATAGGAGATCAGAGCTATCCAATCTCTTTCACCTCTGCAACTACTGTTCAAATTGAATTAAATGCGAATCCTGGATAACTACTAAAGACACATTTTATTTTTAGAATTGATTTAAAGTCTTCTGAGTGTTATGGAAATCATAGCTATAGAGATAATGAGCATGCCTTTTTGGATTTTTGCCCTACAGGTAATGCTACAGAATAGCTTTGACATTCAGTATGATACCTGCAGATACTTGCATATCTTGTGTTAGTTTATGTTGTTATTCTTGTTAGATATATCTTCTTTTCTAGTATTTTACTTCCTCTAGTTTTAAATGTCACAACAGCTGAATTTGGAGCTGATGTTTCTTATTTGCATAGGCTAACAAACAGACCTATCCATTTACTACTACACCCAAGGAGTCATATCTAGGGTATTTTGGGAGACACAATTTCACTCCAAAAAGAAACCTTAAGAGTAGCTGATGAAGTAGATTGCTTTAGAGAAGATAATATTAAATTTATATTATTTATATAAGTACTACCCTTGAGCACCGATTTATCAGACTTTGCATACATATGCGATGTCTATGCCTCCATGACATGCAGAGCACATCATGCATTGTTTTTCTGATGCTATAATGAACTTTGATGGCAGACTGTAAAGGAGTCTTCTCATTTTTCTTGGAAATTTAAAACATATGTTTAAAAATTTCTTAGGACCAGATAGATTGAAATCTACCTTTAATCATAATATTATGTTACTGGTAAGGTGGCACTTATTTCGAGACTGTGGTCTATGGCTACAAACAGTTGAGGTTCTTAACTTAAAATTTCACAAGCAATGAAGCTGATTGTGATATAAAGTGTGACAGAGAGTAACGGCACAGATTTGATGTTCTACAAAGGCCACTGTGATTCTTAGACCATACAGTCTTTTCCTCAGAAATTCTTGTCATTCCCTGTGTGCACACTCCTCAGACATCCTGCTGTGAATTCTGGGTGTGATTAAAACATGCATGTCATCATTCAGTGTCTGTATATGCCCATGTAACACAGCCCAGGATCCGTGAAATAGTAATTCCTGAAACAATATAAACTGGCATTCTGAACCACAGAGGTTGATGTCCATTGATGGGGTGGGGAAAACAGCAAAAAACAAACAAAAAAATACGAACCCAAAAGACATTTATTCTAATGATAAATAAATTTAATAGATTGGAGAGGACTAATCAGGGTCAGAGGTTGTGATCTTATTGCATTAAGAGCTGTACAGTTGTCAAGCATTTTTTAAAAGATTAATTAAAAAAAAAATCAGTTAAGAAGCTTAATGTCACTCTAGGAACTTCAAA